>APFE030747737.1:842-13554 GCA_000404065.3 Pinus taeda | reverse complement strand
ATTCAATAGAGAATTTGTAAAACTTGAGTTTAAGTTATTTAATTTGTAGAGTCTTAGTGTACTTGAGGGGGTTTTCAGGGTGTTGAATCTATTTATGTATTCAAAAATGTATTTTAAAGACATTCTCATTTGAAATTGGGATCAACCGAATTTTAGTTGAAAAAGATAGGTTCATCTATAAGTATTACACCTATTGTGTGTGTGTGTGTGTGTGTTTATTTTTTATTAATACTAGTTTTTTAAAATTTGATATATAATATTTCTACTTTAAAATTTTAATAAATATTCAATTTTATTATATTAAATAAAATCATTTTATATAATTAAAAAATGCTTCATAATCATAGAAAATCTACCATTACATGTTGTGAATTTGTGAGTTAGAAATAACACATGCTCGTAATTTACTTCCCTTTCAATCTCTGAATCTCGGGGAGGGGATAAAATATTTGGGATTTCATGTGAAACCGAATGACTTTACCAAGGAAGACTGGATGTGGATGGTAGCCAAAGTGGAAAGGAAAACTAAGTCATGGTGTCACAAGTGGTTGTTTAGAGCTGGTAAGTTGGTACTTATCAACTCTGTCATTGAGGCCACCATGGTATTCTAGATATCTCTATCCTGGATTCCTAAAGGCACACTTAACCTTATATAGAAGCTCTGTTGTGGATTTCTCTGGCAATGGGCAAAGGAAGGAAGCACATTCCCATGTGTCAGATGGGACAAGCTTGCCCTTCCAAAATTGTGGGGAGGATAGGGATTAAAGGGCATTAACTGCTTCTCACAAGCTATGGCCGCTAAGGTGAGCTGGAGACTAATTTCCACTCTCAACTTATGGACTAATGTGGTTCAGTACAAATATATAAACCCTTTATTGATTGAGGATTAGATTCGACTCCCAAACAAATCAAGATCGAATATCTCTACCATGTGGAAAGCGGTCCTTAAGTATTTTCTTATTATTGCATTTGGATTGGCTTAACATATAGGATCAAGAACCAGGGTCGGAATTGGAATAAATCCATGGCTGAGTTATGTAAACAACCACATTCTCCCTCCTAGCCTAATCATTTTCCATTCTTCTCACAACATCAAATTCTTGAACAAAATTGGGGACCTGGACTGATCAGACATATGCGCTCAACACTAGGTTTCAATGTTAGAGTTACAGCTCCCAAATCAACGACATGTATCTTGGGATAACTATATCAAGGTGCTAGAAAGGGAGGGGATCCACCGATCGGGGTGTAACTCAAGGGAGGAAGAGGGACTAGGGAGATGGGATCGGGAAGGGGGAGGAAGTGTCCAAGTGTGCGAAAGGATAGTCGAGGGAAATGAAGTGAGAGGATAGGGGCAAAGGAAAGTGGACGGGCAGGGAAGAGAATGAATAGCCCCCAAGAGAAGGAGGGTGGAGACGAATAAGGAGGACAACGAAGATGACAGGGGCATCAGCAGGAGGGTGGGCAGAAGACACCAACAAGTGGTAGGGCGAGGAACGCGATCATATGGCGAGAGTAGCAAGGAGGAAGTGAGGGTTAATGCGAAGAGGTGGAAGTCAGGATGAAGGGTCACCATTTCAAGGTGATGGTGTAGGGATTAGTGTAGGGAATGATGACAAACATGTGGCAGCAAATGGAAAAGAGGGAAAGGGGAGGGGAACAAATCATAAGGGAAAATAGGCCATAGATAGACGCATGCACAGGAAGGAGATGAGAACTAGAGAGAGGAAAGGTGGCCAAAGAACGATGTTGCAGCCTGCAGATGGAAGCGGAGCCAGTCCTGTAAGTTGGTATGTTTATCCTCTGGCCCCTAGCTTCGTAAGGCATAGGATGAATTTCTGCATTAATCTAGAAAATTTGTTCAGGAGAAGGTATGAGTCTGGTAGGGAGGCAACTAGGAACTCCTGGGATCCTGGTTGGTCGAAAACTGTAGAATGGGCAATGAAAATCCTAGGGAGTAAGCTAGGAAGGGAGGGAATATATTCCAAGAAGGGAAAGGTTTCCACCACGACAAATTCTCGAAACGAAACAAGGAAGAGCAAGACTATAATGATCCCTGTTGGGAACTCTAAGAGAAAATCAGAAGGAAAAAAGGAAAAACCTCTGAGAGCAAGTAGAACTGAGAAAAGAGGGAAACAGGGAAACACAAGACCTCTAGGGGTGGAAAAGCATAGGGTCATCATTCTGAGGGAAAACATATCCATGACCAAGACTCCCTACAATGTGAGAAACAACAAACCAACCTACCCTGGATGCGAACCTAAGCGGATGCCTCGAAAGTGTTGTTTGTGCAACGTTTTTTTGCTGTGAGGAAAAAACTTCAAGAGAAGTAAGCATGGAAAGAACCCATAGCTATGAGAGGATTGGGAAATTCTAAAAGAAATCTCGAAGAGCACAAGTTCTAGCACTAAAAGGGATAACAAAAGGGACACAGGTAAAAGGGAAAGTGTTTTGTTTTATTATTATCAAATTGATAATCGTAATGGTTATGTGATAGATCTCACCTTACACCACGGCTAGAACAATGAGGAAGACAGTGAACAAAAAGAAGTAGACAATAGCATGCACACAGACAACATGATGACCAGGAAGGGTAAGAGAGATAAAAATATGGCAGAGGGAGCAAGCGGCTCGAGCAAAGACTAAAGGAAGAAAGGGAGAAATTCAGGTCTTGAACATATGAAAACCATCATTGATGCCTACATGGCAGGGAACTCGCCGAACATCAGAGCCCAAATTGCTGGATGAGAGCGAAAACTAAATGACAATATAAGGAACTAAGACATTCCCATGGAGGAGTGGGAGAGTATGGTTCCAAATCCAGGGAACTCTCGAGGATGACAGTCCCTATTCAGACAGACAATACAACCATATTGGGTAATGAAGAACATGGTGGCATGGGCCATGACCCTTAATTGGGAACAAGCAGCTAGCAAAGAACCAAAGGTAAAGGAGGATGCCAAGGAAAAGGATCCTGTGAGGGCAGAACTCCTCAGGGAAATTGCAACAGTCCAGATACAAACTTATAGAAACAACTTGGCTTTGGGAAGAATTGAGCAAACACTACAAGACACGAACAAGAGTGAGATGCTTGGCTCCAATGCTAAAGCGCCAACCCCAATAATATACTTGGACGAGGATTGAAGCAGAGGCCCAATGCATTTTTGATAAAATTTTGATGAACTCTTGTTTAATTCGAATAGTAGTATATATAATAAAGACAATGTTGCTAGATGGATAGAGAAAGACCTTTTAAAATTTTGGATAGGGTTTAATGCAGACAGGTGGCTATCTGGTTTCCTTCGGGTAGTTAAGCCACCTGGAGCAAATGGAAGTTCTAATTTTTAATAGCTAATATAAATAGAGGAAGCACCACCAAGTTAAAAAAACAAAACAAAACAAAATTGTATCAAGGTGTTGACCTCAACACAAATTTTGTTAAACAATCATGAGGGAAATCTACTATGAGACCCCTCTAAACAGGGATCCTACTCCCCAAAAGATGCTTATGTTCACACAATAGCCTCAAAGGAACCAAACTCTCTCAATTGGTAGTGGCAACATCCTTGGAACTAAAAGGGCTAGCCAAATCCCGATTGTTGTTTTGTTGTATATTGGAAAACAAGTTGCGGATGGGAGAAAATATGAAAAATCGCTCCTTCTATGGCCCCTCATGGTGTTCCTTGTGTCATCAATTTGAGGAAACACTTGAGAATCTCTTCTTATCTTGTCAGGATGCCCAACAGGTTTGGAGATCCATCATAAAGGGGATTTCCATTTCCATTAACTAGTAGGGTGATAATATCTCACAGGTCTGGGAATCACGGTGGAACAATTTCCAACCTCACAAGATGTGAAACATCCCCTTAATCTCCTGTAGGGGCCTTTGGATGGGTAGGAATAGAAAAATCTTTCACGAACAACGTTTCTCTCCAGATATTACTTCTGCTCAATGTATTGCCATATATTCGCTCCTTCATGACGATGATAACTCTCCTTCTACTCATTATGTCACCTTGGAAAACATCAATCACTCTTCCCCTTGGGCATATTTTGATGGCTCCTCATAGCTTGGCCGATGGCGGCAGTGATGTTCTCCACAGAAATCAACCCCACCATTTTCATACCAAGGGCCGACTGGGACAACAAACAAATAACTTTGTCAAACTGCACAACCTTAAACTGTTTCACCTTTTTGAACTTAAGAAAGATTGAAAAAAACTACAAGTATTTGGTGATTCAAGAGTGGTGATAGACTCGTTCACACAAAAATATTCTTGTCACAAACACACTCTCAAAAGTCTTCTGGATCAAATATTATTGATCAAATCTCGTTTTGACTCCATATATTGTCAACACATTTACAGAGAAAGGAACCATACTACAGACCAACTATCCAAAGAAGGCATGCAACAAGTGTTTGGCACTTGGCATGTGATAGAGGTGACTGTAGTGGACCATTTTCAATACTACCACTGATATTTTATCGAGGATATATAGGTCCCCGTGATTACACAAGAATGATTATGGATTATTACAGAGATTCCCACAAACGGAGAAAACACTCCTATATATATATGAGACTATGTACTTTTGGATTTGAAGATTTTCTCTACAGATGTATATATAATCATGGATGACACAAACAAATAGTGATAGATATAGTAAAAACAACAATTTTTGCAGCTGATAGAAAAAACAATAATTTTGTCTTTGATGACATTGAGATATACAAAATTTAATTTTCATCCACATATTAATGAAAATTATGATTTTTCCTAGGGGAAAAAAAATAATTATAATAACTTTAAATTAAAATAAATTAAATTTCAATATTAATCCTAATCTCTATTTAAAATAAATACATTGTTTTTATTTTTTTTTGTCGATAAAAAAACATACTATTAATTCGTCAAAATTTCCATACAGAGGATAGAAATGTTGACCCTAGCTCTCCTCGCCTTACTCCAACCAAATGTTTTTGCAAGGAAAGTAGAAGAAAACCTAAGAGCAGTCTGCCAAACTTTGTCGAGTAGCCAAAAGACACAAGACCATAAGGCCCAAAACATAGATAGGATGAGAAGACAATCAATATCCATCAAGGAACATGAGGGAAGTTTGGAGTATGACCTATGCTTGATGCATCCGAAGGGAAAGGGTCTCCATGAACATGAAACTCCATGTGAGCTAGACACCCATCCAACTAATCAAGGAAATCATTGGTGTGCCATTGGATTCTTCTGATGAAACCCAAGAATTTTTTAAATATTTTTAATCTTTTAATAATATTTAAATTCTATACATGAAACTAAGATGCAAAATTTGATTATATATCCCTGCTCACTTATTACAAGTTAACTTTGTATTCATTAAGCTTGGACCATGTCTAGAGTACATCCCACTCTCCATTTCATATATTTTTCAAATAGTAACCAAGTCAATTCATATAATTCTAAACCATCCACCTCTTGACTACAAATTCAAAAAATATATAGAGAAAGCTCATAAAAGCATGTCATAATGAGTAACATAGTGAACGATTGAGTCATCATCCCATCCAGGGGTAAAAATTTAACACGACACATCTCTTCAAGAGGGGTCCAGTATGTCCTAGAAATGCAAACTGAAAATTAGGCATAAAAAATGCTAATTTTTATTTATACTTATTTTCTAAAAAAATTAAATAATAAAACAAAATGCTCACGATTGTCATATAAATTATCAGATATCCCCTCATTTCCTTATTCTCTTTTCTATTTTTTTTTTTTAGTGACATACAAAATCCAAAGTATTCCTTTACATAAGTACCAAAGTTTTGCCATATTCTTTATGCAACAAGTTACAAAATGTTATGGCGATTGGAGAAGGGATTTAATTGAATGAACTAGTGGCACTGACAAATGATTTGGTCCAGAGTTGAGGGGAAAAATATTGCCCAGGCAGTTAAATGTGTGATAACTTATATTTAATGGGAGGAGGAGGGAGGATGACGATATATCAATGTGTGAGGGAATGAGGTGATGTCCCGATGGGCACAATTTGTAGGTAATTTGTGTCTGCATTTACATTTTGAAGTGTTGGCATACAAAGTTACTATTGAGAAGGTCCCCAGCCTCTATGACAACGAAATGTCTTGTCACTCAAATAGGTTGGCTTGGAAAACTATTTTTGCATGTATATATGTGGATAAAAATAAGCATAGATCTCTATGAGAGTTAAGTCCATGAAGCCTCAAGACAATGTGTGTTCAATAGGATTCCATTTGATGACATTGTGAGATTATTATTTTTTGGTACAAATGGATTCGTGCTTGTTCGTGAAGGTTTTGGCAAGAGGTTTGGTGCTAATAATTCTCATGGCCTCCAAACGCACCAGTGCATGGTTTCATTCTTCAAGATTTTGTTGTTTTTGCGAGGTTAAATTCAATAATTTCCTAGTCTAGATTGTGGTAGTTACTCTCATTTCTCTCTATGCTCTTGTCCTTAATGCCTTTTAAACATGGTGGCAAACTTTCATCTGGAGTATTCCGATTTGGTGAAGCTTTCAAAGAATTCCTTCCTCAAGGTTTCATATCTGCAATAGATATTACCATTTACATGGAATGTTAGGGTTTGAATTATGATATGAACTTGGGAAAGGTGTTGAGTAGATTCTCAGTTCTTATGGACCTAGAGGGAGCCCATGAGAGGCTATTCATGTTCCATTATGGGTAGCTGTCTATTGGGAAAATGCTAGTTGGAGATTCGAAATTGGGCCTTGAAATGCATTTGAATGTTCAGGCAGAGCCCAACCCTAGGTTTGTTTTCTAGTTTGACCACAAGCTCAAGTGCAATTCGCAGGTCCTATATATTTAAGGCAATATTCATTGAACATTTTTCAGTAGTGAGTTTAGCCACGATAAGAATTCAAGATTACACTTCGTGCTTTTACCCTTACCTCTCACATCATTTATTCATTGATATATATTTCATTTGTTTTGGTTAAAATAAGCCCTAAGAAACTATAGGTTGGGATTAGCACTCAGACTCATCCCTTTGAAACTCATGTCATCCTAATAGGACACACAATGCCACTAATGAAACCCTTGTCGACAGTTCACGTTATTTCACTCTGTTGACCTCACAAGTGAAATCAAAAGCAACGAATGACTTGCACCAACTATCTTTCCATTGAAACCTATTCCATGCATTGAGGTAGACCATAGCTAGAATGAACCCATTATGGATGGCTTAACATAGTAGAACCCAACCTCAACGATGGATCATTGTCCACTCAAAAGATAATTAAAATTGACACATTGTGATATCCCTTTGAAAGTCATGGCATCTAGGTGGGGCTTACGATATACATATTGAAACCTTGGTGGATGGCCTAACACTCTATAAATGTAATGATGAACAAGTACCCTATTGGCATTCGTCTATATTTCACTTTCCATATGTTTGAAAAATATTGGTTCAATTCCATTTACTTTTTCGCTAGGTTCTTTTTTATTCTTGCATTTTTTTAGATCTTTTCTTGTTGCTCTAAATTATAGATCCATAAGGTTGCCGCAAATTGTCATTCTATTAAATAGAGAAATGCAAGATTATGATAAATGGGAGCCTTCAATTTCCATTTATGGTAGCCTTCAATTTCCACTTATTAGAGATAAAATACTAAGGGCAAAAAAAAAAAAAAAAAAACAACAGAAGTCTAATGATGAAAGTCTTGTATTTCTCCTATTTAAATATTACATAAGTTTTGTATAATTTAAATTTTTATATTTATATAATTTGAGTTATTAAATCTCTATAATTTATAGAACATAATAAGAAAAAACACTTAAATATACTTTTGTTTTAAAGAAGTAATAATTTTTTATTTTGAAAATAATTAATACCATTTATAAATTTTGTGTATTTATCTCAATATGCATTTTCACATTTCACTATATTATCTTTATTTATTGTTGTCACCAATGTTTGTTGTATTGGCCCATTTAGTTGGAAAAATTAATTTATTTAATAAAAATAAATTTAATGGAAAATAAAATATAAAATGGTATACTCTTGTCCATTCAAATATTTTTTCCTTTGAACTGTCCATCATGAAAAATGGGCATAAAACCCTTCGAATAAAAATTAACATCAAGACTTCAAATTTAATCAATTGTCCCATCACACTTCAAATTTGATCACTGGTCCCATCAGCAAAGAAAGTTAAACGCCGTAAACGGCCGGAGGCGCAGGTACTTTTCTTTGTTTTCACACACGACCCCTTCTCCGGTTACTTGCGCGAAATGTGGTTGACTCTGATCAGCAATCGAAAAAGAACATAACGATTTCGTCTTCACTGTTTTCTGTGGCAATCTTGTTGCCATAATTTAACAAATTTGAAAAAGAGATATAAATTGAAGTTATAAAACCATAGCCTGACCAATTTTAATTGAGGCAGTTTGGGGAGGAAAAAACATATCGGAAAAAATAACAACCATGAAAAAAATAGCCAGACACTGACCAATTTTAGTTGATAAAGTGTACACAAACTTTCGATAACTGAGGGAAAATAATATTGAAAAAGCAAAGCAACCACATGAAGAAAAGTTCAGGGGAGAATCTTGGAGAAGAGAAATTACAGTACAGGGAATTTACGTCATCTAATTTATTTAAATTTAAAGTGAAAATCTACTCGTAGCACATTGCCCTGTCGCTGATCTCGTACAACTGGACAATTGCACAATTTGGTCTCTATCGCTGATCTCGTGCAACTAGACAATTTGGTATTTGCACACTGCTTTGTCTCTGATCTTTGAATTTAGTATCACTGCATCAGCCCCCGTTTCCCGCTGGATCGAGATGTTGGCCCCAAATTGTTTAAACACACGGTTTACGCGCTTTATTATGTAACTGCTAGACGTACATTATGGCGGGAGGGGTATGACGACATCCAATCATCTCGGCTCCACAGCGCCGAATGCAGGATCAGCAGCTGTAGAAGTTGCTGCACTGCTCGATGTTCTGTCGAGGTCAACCAATACACCATCCACATCTACCAAAGCAGGCGTTGTGGGCGATGGAAGATTATCTCGCTCACTTGTCAGCATCGAAACCACCTCGGACATTGAAGGCCGCGAAAATGAAGCTGCTTGCGTGCACAGCAGACCGATTTTAATCACTCTGAACCCTTCATCCCACGAATAAGTCCCCTCCAATGCAGAGTCAATAATTTCTAAAGTTCTTTCCGCTTTATACAGTCTCCATGTCTGGTTGCCCAATACAACAAAACAACATAAGACTTTAGTTAGCAAGGCATCACAACGCTATATTTGGAGATTTTAGAAAATTTCCACTTGAAAGATATGATGAAATCCATATGAGACATACTAATTCGATAAGAAACTCGGTGGCTTGAACCGAATCCTGATTCTTTCTTCCGCTCACAATCTCAAGTAAAAGAACTCCAAAGCTGAATACATCTGCTTTCTCTGTCAGCTGCCCGCGTAAAGCGTACTCAGGCGCCATGTAGCCTCTGCATAATGTCATTTACAATGAACTCCATATCTTAAACCATGTTAAAAACATACGAGCCTTTTAGGTATAAAAGTTGTAGCATATTCATATCAATCGGGGACAACAAAAGACTGAACTGGACAGATAATTCTTACAAAGTTCCGACAACTCTAGTGCTAACGTGGCTCTGATCTTCTACAAAGAGTTTGGCCAACCCAAAGTCTGTTATTTTGGGTCTGTGTTTATTATCCAGTAAAATATTGGTTGCTTTAATATCTCTGTGGATGATCCGATTTTCAGACTCCTCATGAAGATAGGCCAGCCCACGCGCAGTTCCAACTATGATTTCATATCGCTCTCTCCATTTAAGAGAATGCTTTTTTGTTGTATCTGTAATCAATGCATATGGGGAAGTAAAACCATTAAGAAGGTACATAAACAAACTAGAACATATCAAAGATCCATACGGCCATTAAGCAGTTAAAGAGCTAGAAGAAACCGAATATAATTCTGTCGAGACTACTGTTCTCGAGGTATTCGTAAACCAGGAGCCTTTCTGAGCTTTCAACACAGCAACCAAGCAATTTCACTAGATTTCTGTGTTGAACACGACTCATGATATTTGCTTCATTGAGGAATTCAGCCTCTCCTTGCCTTGATCCTCTTTTCAGCCGTTTAACTGCAACCTCTTGGCCGTCAGGCAGAACGCCCTGTACATCAATCAGGTTTAAATTCTTTATATTCTCCATTATGACATGGAGTTGTTGCTGGCTATAACTCTATCCCAAATGAAATGAGAACAATTATTTAACGCTTACATTAAATCGGCTTTTAATTACTTGAGCTGTTGTTCCTGGATATAAATCACTAATTCAATTGAAAGCAATTTTGTAACACTCACTTTATAGACGGACCCAAAACCTCCCTCGCCAAGTTTGTTCTCTGCGCTAAAATTGGAAGTAGCCTCTCTCAGAATATGGTACTGAAAAATGAATTCTGGATTCAGCTCGGAAAGCGATAAGCTGATTTCTCTTTTCTCACCTGCAAAAACAATTAATCAATAGGTAAGCAGCTCATAAGTTACCTTCTAATAAGAGGCACAATTTCGGGATCTCTGGTTAAAGTAAGACGGGTTTTTCATTTTGAAAAAATAAAATTCGGGACCTCTGGTTATGGGAATCCGTTTCCAACCTTTCCGTCGAATCCACATGAAAAGGCCTATGGATGCAATTAATCCAGCCGTAGCGCCTACTACGCCTAGAGCTATGGGAAGCACCTTAGATCTTTTCCCTCCTACAACTTTGCACACAAAGCCTTCTTAAATTAGCTATGTCTATTTCTCTGAATGAATTAATCTCTATAAAACCAGCATGTTCCTAATCATTGTAATCTCTATGAAATATTTTAGTAAGTTGGGAAATCTTTTATTTACTAAGTGAACAAAACCAGAATTCGCCTTTTGATCATGACATACCTGATCTCGGAAGACCCTCGCCTGGAGTCGGCGGCGTCGGCGAAATGATGAAAGTATTGAAAAAGTTGTAAATCTCGTAACGCAGAGCACAGTGAGGACTTCTGTAGCGTGCTCCATTAGCTCCAGTTGCGCATGCCGTGTCATTGATATTAGTATCATTGATATTATTCAATCTACCCGCACCGGATATCTTTGACCGACCTACAGATAAGCAGGAGCGGCAGTTTGTTGGGGACAGATCTCTCCAACACTGGGCTACGCTGTACATTTCCCTGGAATCCGAAAAAATGGTGTCGACTTTAACTGTAGCGAAAAGTTGAGGACTCTGCAGAGCTTTTTCGATGGTATTTGAGAGGACTTGCTCAGTAATATTTCCAAACTGTGCTGGAGCATAGCTTTTCTGGGGGTTGCAAACAACATTCGTAGACTCGCTCTCATTATAGTCGTTGTAAAAGTTACGATCGCCGTAACGTAAGAAGCAGGCGTCTAGAAAAACGAATCCAGAGGTGCAGTTTTGACATGCCTTAACAACCAATGCTGCCACCTCCGATTCGCATTGTTTGCAGTCCGAGGAATTTATATCCCCCCTGCATTGGGCTAGCCCATAAACAACGTTATTGCTGCTTTGCCCCTCAACACTAGTGTTGAATCCGCTCGTTGAAACGTTCTCCACCAATGATTGAATAACCTGGTTTAGATTATGCTGGAAATCGCTACCGTAAGTATATTGGTTAGGCCAGCATTCACCCCAATAAGAATAGTTAAAATCCCCAGCCACTAAGAGGTGCAGAGGCGTCCACACACTGACCATAAGCAGCATACAATTGATTAGTGTTTTCGCCTTCATCGCCATTGCAGGGCCGGACACGAGCTGAACGCTCTTCTCCATCTCTTTTTAATTTGATGAGGGAAGGTGCTCCTGTAGTATTTTAAAGATGAGTTAGAGAAAAGTCACTGACGTACGTCGGTAAAGTGTGAAGTTCCAATGCTCTCAGTTATGGATGCCGAGTCAGTCTTCAATTAAAAATAAATTTAACTTCACATTAATTTAATGAAATTTCTTATGTTACATTAAACTTTGCTTATGCGGTTCATTCATTTAACAGGGTCGTCCCTATTGGCTTCGGAAGGCAGGGAACACGCGAAAACTATGTTTGCGTTTGACTTATTCTGCCGGCTGTTCAGATTCGTTTGAGGACCAACGGTCTGCATTTAACCGTTCATCGCAGATTCTACAACCGCTTAGTGGCGATCAACTTCCCGCCGACTGCAATTTATGTCACTTCTTTAAGCGGATCTCTTACACGAATAAGCGTGTTAATAATGATTTTTATAAGCATATGTATTGTTGAATAGCTTTTCGAGAATTTTAATTTAATTAAGATTTATTTTAAATATTGATTTAAACCATGATTTAATATGAGTTAAAGGGATTGAATTTTTTTGGAAGATTGAATTTTTTATGAATAGATATTATTTAAATAGTTGTAGAATGAGCCTTCTTAGTTTCTATTAAGGATTATTAAATGGATCACATGGAATCTTATTCAAAGCATAATTATTATTGAAAGTCGTAGCCTCACGTTTCTAATTGGCTTATGGCCGTAATGAGGACATTCTCGTCGAAGATCTCATATGGGGGATTGAACATTACCCAACAATGTATGATAACGAATCAAATGATGAACTGTTCAAATGCGTCAAAGAGGAGGAGTTACTTGTGGCCCAATGGAGATCACAAGGTAAA
>APFE030747736.1:1977-46717 GCA_000404065.3 Pinus taeda | reverse complement strand
TTTATTTTATTTCTATTTATTTTTATTTTTATTTTTTTTCTGGTGGTTCATTGACACCCACAATCATTGGGTGGCCGCTACTTCCATGGAAATATCTAAGCTTGATCAAGTATCAAGCCCTGCGGCCAATAGCTAGGCCTAACCCCAAGGGCTTCAGGGAGAATTGACCTTGTGACCTCCTGAACGACGAGGCACTTACTTGACCAGTTGAGCTAACCCTTGGGGCTTCAAAGGGGGGAGGGTGCAACACTAGGACATGGAAAATATTTCATATTGTTTCGCCTAAATTTTTATTAATTACATGTAAATGTGTTTGGAATGCATTTTATTTGTTTGTATAGTTATAATTACTATGCCTTATGTTATACATGTTTTTGTATTAGTTTTTTTCGTTGATTCTCAAACAATGTTATATCTTAATGTACATTTTAATATTTGCATTTTTGTTTTGATAGTATATTGTTCTAAAGTTTTAGATATACTTCCAAGTCATATAATCCTTACAATATTGTGTCCCAATTCTATTGATTTCATTTTCATTCTAATATGATACATGAAAATTTAGACTCTTTTGTTTAAGCCATTTGGAAAAAATTATTTTGTTTTTTAGCCATTTTGAAGAATTCATTTTTTTTTTAGCCATTTGGAAAAATACTTATACATTTTGGTAAGTTTATATGCTTGGAAAAAAAAATATGACACTTTTTATGTTTTTTTACGATTGCCAAAAAAAACTTATGCCTTTTTCATTCTTTTGTGTTTTTTTTATGTTAGATATATGTTATGTTCCATGTTTATGGTTCCATAATGAATATTTTATTATTCATTGTAGACATGTCATCTGAAGGCACAAGAAACTATATAAGAAAATGAAATTTGTCACTAGCATCACGTGACATGTGTATTGAAAGTAATATTTTACAATGCCGACAAAATAAAGATGCCATAAATGAGCATAGGAGAACTAAATATCATAAAAGAACGAGTGAAGCCATTCTTAAAAATGATTTTATAATTCCTCATAAGTATCATACTATGGATGATGTAATGGAAAGAACATTTCTTGTTGATAGTTCATTATCATAATATGCTCCTCGTTAGCATAATGTTGGTGTTCAATGCTCTCCTAAAAATGTTCATAATACTGGGGAAACATCTTGCAATAGGGAAGAACATCATATCAATAACGTGGATGCAAATGTACACCCTAACCCTTTCATGTCTATAATTGCATCTTTCAACCAAAGCCAAAGGTTGAAAAACATCCATGGTGGCGGTAATGATAACATTGTGCATGATGGTTTGGATGATAGTTTAATTGGCCATGTGTTTGATAATTTGGAGCCAATTGCTCAAGACATTAGATCTTCAAATCCCCCTTCTCAAAGTAATGTGGTCCCACGGAGGCAATCTTTCATCCCTGATATTATTTCACATGTAACAATGGAGGTTACACAATGATATTTTGATTTTTGGTGCAATAGTGGTTGTTTTATTGCATTCCTATATTTACAAACTTTTATTTACTAAACTTATAAGCTATTTTCTTCTCTTGGAATAGGATACAACTCGTTTTAATAGAGGTCTAGAAATTAATTCCCAAACTGTTCCATCTACTAATTTGAGAAGTGAAGATGAAGCATGTCATAACCTTCTTGTGCATTCTCCTCGACGATCAAATTGCCAAACTAATGTAAATTTTCATTGTTTTTATTTTCTTTTCATTTTTTGAATTTCTAGTTGGTTGGACTTTGAATTTTGTGGCATATTTTATTTTCTTCGAATAGGACACAACTCATTTCAGTGGAGGCATACAAACTAAATTCGTAGATGTTCCATCTGCTGAGGTTATAAGTGAAGAGGAACCATCTCATAGAGTTCATCCACACCACCAACCAGATGTAAATATTGAGTGCATTTGATATTTTCTCATTTTTTCATTTATAGTTGGTTGGATATTGTATTTTATAACATTTTATGGAAAAAAACACGATTTAATATGATCAAGTTGGAGAATTGGAATCCAAAGAATCAAATTATAAAACTAATGTATGTATTTGATTTTTCTCCATTTATTAATCTTTATTTGATGGAAATTTAGTTTTATAATGTATTCTATTTTGTTGAAACAAGAAACCACTCATTTGAATAGAGGCATAGAAACTAACTCCCTAGATGTTCCATCCACTAATGTTAGAAGCAAAAATTAGCCATCTCATAACCCTCATCCACATCAAGAAAAAAATGAATATTTTGAGTGCATTTGATTTTTTTTCAATTTTTTCATTTATAATTAGTTGCAAATTAAGTTTTAAAATATTTTATGAGAAAGAGACCTTTACATCCTCTCAGGTCCATGAAATGCAGACCATAAATTTTGAAAGGCCCTATCATAGATCCATTCCCGATGCTTCAAATTTGGGAAGGGAATCTCATCTTCCTCAAGATGAAGTACATTTTAGAAGAAATTTTACTCTTCCAAATGGTTCTCAGCATGGTTTGACCTATAGTGATCGTATTCATTTTGATAAAAACATGATTATAGTGAATAAAATATTTTGAGCAAAGATAAATATTTTTTCAATCGTCGAAATGTGGCACATTTCCAAGAATCACATCCCATAATCCAGGTTTTGAGACAGTCTCAAGGACCTATTTGCAGACGATGTAAGATTGAAGGAGGTTCCCATCGTTTTTCTCGATATAATAACATGGATCCTCATGAGCAACCTCATATTTTAATGGTTCTTTCTCAAGATGAAGAAATGATAATAACACATGTGAATCCTATTTTGCAAGTGACACATGCTCTAGGTGGGAAATATAAGTATAGCGGTCATACAATTAGCTTTCCTCAAGATATTTATATAATTGTACAAATTCTTCCCCGACATGTTGAAGATATTGACCTTCTAATTGTGAGGAGACATGCCACTCAGTCTAAACATTATGAATTTTATCTCAAAATATCTCGAGTGATGGCTACATTTATTTTCAAAATCTAACATGATTAATATTATCTATATGTTGTAATTGACTATGATTCAGTGAATGCTTTGCCCAAAAGATCAATAAATGTCTCCTCCATGTTTTAATTTGTTGATTATGATATTGAAAAATATGAGATCAATGCAAATAATAATGAAGGGTTGCTTGTTGAGCATTTTCCCTCTCATCCTTCTTGTTTTGTTTCTCACCTACTCAATGAATGAAGAGAAGTGGATTGGCCTAGTATTGGATATGGAATTCCCAATGAATGAATATAATACAGAGGGGTTATTAGATATAATACAGAGGGGTTATTAGATATAATATAGAGGGGTTATTAGATATGGAATTGCCAACATTGTTCCCCACTAGTGATGTTGATTGGTTTTAACCACGTATCTGTAGTGTTGAACGTCATAAGTATGAATTACATCTTCTTAGGTACTATGAGGAAATATTTGGAAGTCATTCTTGCTTTTGATATTACTTATTGAACATGATAATGCGGCATCAGATCAAAGCACCTTCTCCCATTTTTGTAAAGAAACATTTACATGATAAATCACCTACAACAATCGAAGATTTGCATCACTAACTTTATGATTAACCAAATAATAAGTTGGTTGAGCATCTTATGTGGTTTGGTTCTTCTCTGAGAGGCACAAGGGCATAATGTACTAAGTGTTGAGCTGAATTGACTGACATGATTACTCAATTGGGATGTCCATATTTATCTTTTACATTGAGTGTAGTTGACCCAAAGTGGCCAGAGTTTCATAACATCATGCCCATACATTCACATTCTTGTTCTTTAAAGGAGCAGTGTATGAAAATTGAGAATGTTATCCATTACCCTCATATCGTTGCCACATTTATGCACTATAGATTCAATATTTTTTGAGAGGAATTTATCCAAAAATATCTTAAAGCTAAAGACTTCTAGTACAGGTTTGTGTTGTTGAACTTATTTTCTATACTTTGTCAATTTTTTATTATGATTACATTTATATTGCTTCTAGTAACTATATCTTCATTTTCTTCAGATATGAGTGGCAACATAGGGGTTCAACACATATCCATGCTTTCCTATGGTTAGAAGGCACTCTTGACATGGAAAGGCTTGATTGGTCAAATGGTTCTAACCTACAACTTGCAAAGAGATTCTAATTTGATAGGTATGTAATTGGATGGAATCCATGTGATATACATTGTCACAACATAATGGTTCCATGAAGCCTCAATGACGACCCTTGCCTATTGAATACTGATCAAATTTTCCCTTGCAATCCTGATAATGATTATGAATAACTGTTAAACCATGTCCAAATTAACACAAAGTGTAGTGTAGATTCTTGTTTGTGAAAAAAAGGCACTATTCTGAAATGTTTGTACAATGGTCCACACGATCTTTGTGATCAATCAAGATTGTTCATATATGATTAAGGAAGAAAAAAATGTGAGCCATCAAGAAATGTTGAGAGACTCAATGTACATAACATTGACCTTCTAACAATGTGGCATGCAAATGCTTATTTCCAACTAATGCTTTCTCGCTATGTTTTCTTGAAATATATTGGTAAGTAAGCATCAAAAGAAGAAAAAAGGTTTGAAAGTTATCTTTATATGTTAACTAGAATTACAAATACTATTTCCTTTCACGATTTGATTTATGTGCATACAAAAGTTTTCTTGCAGAAATGATTGTTGATCGTGACGTTGGAGCACAAGAAACCTACCATATGTTTCTTAAGCTACCTCTTGTTGTTTGTAGTCAGAAATTTTTTTCCTTAAATGTTCAAAGAAAGGGTTTTAGGAAAATATCAAGGGATTGCTTCCAATGTTCATCTGAGAATACTTTTGTTCAAGATTATCAGAAGAGTCCCTTTTTCCTTGAACATCTTTCTTTGATAGAAATAGAAATATCTTCGAAATTTTATAGCAAGCATAAACAAGATCCATAGAAGCCTAGAGATGTTCATGTTTTGTTTGGGTTTGACCATAGTTTTATTCTATTCTTGGTGAGGCTTTAGATGAATTTGAAACCTTTTGCTAGAGATAATTGCTCTTGTGCAAGCCATTTCATCACATTCCTATAGAAATTGGCCTTTCAGCTGAAATTATTATTGAAAATTGTAGGAATTTTCAATATCTAGCATGGCATGTTGATTGAAATCAATCAATTGTCGACAATATTAATGATGAAGAAGACGGTGATTTTTCTAACCATGAAATGAATCTTGAGGATGACTTTCAAGAATTTCATATTTTCTCTCTCTTGGTTCCACCAAATGATGTGAATGTTTCTGATATTCACACCCTTAGTCAAAGGGACTTTGAAAATCCTTTAACTTGGAAGGTACAACTATTTCTAATGATGTTGTAGAAGAATCTATTAATTTTATAAGGAATGAAAAATCAAGGGTTGATATTGTTGACCTTTAAAATGGAACATTTTCATCCCCAGATCCATTGTTTGAAAAACAATGAAATGATATTGAAATTGTTTTAAGTCACTTTGCTAAATATCAGATTTGTGGAGATTTCCTTATGATTGTTCAGGTCATTGCACGCACTAGGAATTATTTCGTTATCCATTGTCAAGTAATAGAAGAAGCCATTTTCTTCTTCTTTCCCCATAGGAATAGATGCTATTAATACACATGCAAAATCAATACACTCATCTCTAAAAATTCCAATTAAAGATATGTAGCCAGTACAGGGGCAGTCAGTAGCAGTATTCCAAGAAGAAATGAGACATATTAGATATATATTGATTGATTAAATGATATTTCTAGGATCAGGGTTTCTGATGTAAATATATGCTTGATTACAAGAAGCATTTCTAGAGAAAAAGAATTGTCCTTTTGGTGGCAAATCCAACATCCTCGTGGGTGACATTGGCCAACGGCCTCCTGTGAGAGATAAGCCTCTGTATGAAGGTAATACAAGAGGGAAAGTCTAGTGGAACAAATTCAACATTGTTGTCACTCTTGATACAATCTTTCACCAACAAGTGAAAAATGACAATCACTATTATTTTGGTAGATTCCTCAATAACATGAGAAATGTAGAACATGTTCTTGAAGATTGGGAGTTTCTTATGTCATGGGATGATATGAGGTTACATCCTAGAGAAAGGTATTTATTTAATGCAACAGTTCACATGTTTCCAACAAATAATTTCATCTCCTTCCATAAAAACCATATGTTAAAATAATTAAATTCTCCAATTGCACAATGTATTATTGAGCATTCAAGGTGTTAGAAATCATTGGTGTCAATGATGATCAATTGGATTGTGAAGTTTTGTTATGTCATGGTCAGCTTGTTATGTTGACATGTCATCTGTGGGTTGACGCTGGCTTGGTGAATGGTGCACTTGGTTATGTTAAGGATATATTTTATACACATACCTCTAAGCCACCTTAGATTCCAATTTTCACAAATGTTGGTTTTGATAAGTATGTTCATGCTCCATTTGATGCAAGCAATCCAAACATTGTTCCTATCACACTAGTGATAAGGGGAAATCAAAAACATATTCCTTTGAAGATGGCATGGCATCTTAAAATCCACAACTCACTGGGATTGACTTTAGAATGGGCGTTAGTTGATATCGGGAATAAAGACCAACACAACCTTACCTCCACATCCATATAAAGAGTGAAATCAATAGACGGTTTATGCATTTCACCACCTTTTTCTTTTCAGCATTACGCCAAGATGAAAGATAGTGCATATGTTACAATTATAGAGAAAGAAGAGTGATTGAATTCCATATCGCTATGACATACAACTAATAACATTGTGACCTTTTTTATAATAAGTTTTTTGAATTTCTTCTATTGTCCTCTTGATTTACTTTTTAAATAGTAATTGTTTTCATATATTTATGAGATTAATACATTCATCATATTCATAGTAATATTTGAGAAAGTTGTTCACATCATTTTTCATGTTGTTCAATTTACTTATTTTTTTTAAGTGACTATTGTTCTTCTCTTTAAAACAAAGCATATAGATAGAAACAATGACTTATATGAATTAATCATTCAAAATAAATTTTATAAGTGGTTCATATTGATATTGATATTATGGATTTCTATTACATCATGAGATGCCAAAATGGAGGTTTTGAATATTGGCCATCACCATGGCCAATATTCATTTTTTCAATTTTGGCCACGATTTTATTCTATTTCCACATCTTTTTCCATTGTATTGTGAAATGAGGTTTATAAGATTAATTTTTTTATATCATTTGTTCATGTAACATTAGATTATTTTGCAGCATGAGTTTATAAGATTAATTTTTTAACATAAATAAAATGGGGTGTTATGTTTTTATGTATATATATATAATATAATATATATATATATATATATATATATATATATATATATATATATATATATATATATATATATATATATGTTTATGCTTATTTGTTTGTGTGTCTGTATTAATTTTTATTTTATTCTTTTGTATTTAAAATGCAGATATGGACAATAATGATGTCATCTATTATTCCAAATCAATGTGCAATATTGTTGGAGCGATAAGTTTTCTTTCGTATCTATGGAACAAGTTTGACAGAAAACACGGGTTCCATCCTACTTTTATTCATGAGCATCTTCATGTGCTAGATGAAATGAAAACACGTGTAATTAGTTGGGGGGAGTCCAGGAGCAGAATAAGAAGGAATTAGTTGGAAAGTGTTAAGTATCGTGATCATTATCTTGTTGATTTGAATTGGTGTTGCTTTTGTCATCAGTTTGGTTGTGTTTTAGAAGAGGTTATTCCGAAGATGACTTTTGAAGGAGTGTTTCAAGTTCAATTTTGTAGTGGAATTATTTGATGTAAAGAAAACAAAACATAACAATGTTAAGACTCAGTGTCCTTTCTATGGTTGCAATGTTGCTGAAATTGAATTTTTTTTCTCGTTGTTGTTTTTATGTAGAAAACTAGATATCTCTGGTTTTAAAATGTCCTATTATATTGTTCTTCTTTAAATCCAATGTGTGCAATTTAAATGTGTTTTTTGGATTTATGTTCTTTTTCTCCAATGCCATTATTACTATTTTATTTCCTTCTCTTTCATTTGTAATTGTTTTGGTCTTTTGTATGGGTCTGTACACTTTGTTCATGTCTTTCATAAATACAAATATTATTGGCGTTTATAATATTATTGTTCGGTGTTCATGTTCTTGCTTTTTATATCAATATTCTTGAGATTTATGCTATTAATATGCTCATGTATTGATATTAATGTGTTTATGCTTTAAAATTGATTTATTGTTTATAATGTAGTGACATAAATATGTTATTATTAATGTGTTGATGCTTTATCATGTCTTAATGCTTTATAGTGTATTACTATTAATGCATTCATATTAATTTTTTGTATTGATGTCTTAACAGTTTACACTATGGTTCTTATATTGATTGTGGTTTATGTTTAATATTATTGTTTTGTACTATAACATTATTTATGTTTATAATATTGATGCCATGAATTTATGGATTAGGCGTCTTAAAATGTTTAATATGACATATATTCTCTCATTTTTAAAACCAATCATCATGAGCATTGTCAAAAATTGCATTATAACAAATATTGTCTTCAGATGAAAACCATGATCGACTATTGTGAATCATGGTCAACCATGGTCCAACGTCAGATTGTAACAAAGATTGTCTCAATATGAAAATCAACGATGGTTAAGGATGGTAATTGATATTTTTTTTCAATTTATAATATTTCTCGTGTGGTTTAAACAACTTGGGTTTATAATATTAATAATTAATTTGGTTTATCATTTTATCCCTTGGGTTTATTAATCCCTTGACTTTAAAATATTAATTGTTTGGGTTTTTAATATTAGTTTGTTCAGTTTATTTATTCCTTGGGTTTATTGATTGCTTGGGTTTATTAATCATTTGTTTTTAAAATATTAATGTCTTGATTTTATAAAATTAAAAATGCATTTCCTTTATTCATCTCTTGTATTTATAATATTAATAATCCCTTTGAATTATCATAAGAAGAATCCCTTTGGTTTATTAAACCCCAATATTAAGGGTTTAATCCGTTAGATTTATAATGTTTATCATTTTATTTTATTTATTCTCTGGGTTTATAATTTCGAACAATCTCTAAGGCTTATTGATCACTTGGGTTTATAATATTAATAATCATGTGAGTTTATCAATCCTTTGTTTTTAGAATATTAATTTGTAGGCTTTATTAATCTCTTATGTTTTTAATATTGATCCCTTATGCTTCTTGATCGTTTAGGTTTTTAATATTTATCCCTTGGGTTCACTACTTCCTTGGGTTTATAATATTAAACTGTTGGGTTTATTATTTCCTTGGGTTTATAATATTAATAATCCCTTTGGTTTATTAATCCCTTGAGTTTAAAATATTAATTCTTAGGGTTTATTAATCTATTTCATTTTTATATTAGTTTGTTGGGTTTATGGATTCCTCAGTTTTATTAATCACTTGGATTTATTAATCCTATTTGTTTATAATATTATTTTGTTGGGCTTACTATTTCCCTTAGGTTTATTATTTCCTTGGGTTTATAATATTAAATGCTTAGGTTTACTTGTTATTTGACTTTATAATAGTAATAATTCCATGGGTTTATAATTTAATCCCTTTGATTTATTAATCCCCAATGTTAAGGTTTCAATAATAGTCCTAAAGTTTAATATTAATCCATTAGGTTTACAATGTTTATCCCTTCAATTTATTAACATGTTCAGTTTATAATATTAACAATCCATAAGGCTTATTGATCCCTTGGTTTTGTAATATTCATAGTCATGCTAATTTATCAATCCTTTGAGTTGAAAATATTAATTCATAGGCTTTATCAATCCCTTTTGTTTTTAGTATTGATTCCTTACAATTTTTTATCCCTTGGGTTTCTAATATTTTTCCCTTGGGTTTATTTATTCCTTGGGTTTATAACATCATATACTTGGGTTTTTTCATTCTTCAAGTTTATAATCTTAATAATTGCTTTCATTTACCATTTAATCCGTTGGTTTTATTAATCCCCTAAGCTTAAAATATTAATTCATAAGGTTTATTTTTTTCTAAGGTTAATCTATTAATATGATACAAAAAAGGGTAGTTACAGTGATTATTGGCCACAAAGGAACCCGACCTCAATTAGCACGCATCCATGATAGTTGTCTGAGACTGCTCCAACAGAGGGGAAACCAGTCCAAAGATATGTCCAAAATATATCCAAAAAATTATCCCACATAGGGGTAGAAAATTTAAACAGATCGTTACGAAGACCAATAGTTTATCCTGCGGACACACGAGACTGGGCAAAAACTAAACCAAGAAAAGGACATAAATTCCACCTGGCAGGCACGACACGCAGCGCTTAGTTTTCCAAAGCGGGTTCCTCCACAATTGGACATGCCCAGTCATCTGGTTTGACTGACTCGCTACGTCCCAATGCTTGATGACCTTCCTTCATGCAAACGTCAACATGTGGGCCTAACATGTCACTTCGACGACTATCCGAGGCTTGTGTGTAACTGTGAACACCTGTCTCAACATGCTGACTGCAGCAATGGCTTTCCATGCATTTTGTTCCGACCTTCATCAACTTCCTACTTGTCATTGTCGCCCCTATTCCTGCTGCTCGGGCCAGCTCTGTTTGCCTCTGCTGTAAAATTATCCAGGGGACACATGCTGCTCGGTCTCTTCTGTAATGGTGATTGATATAGTAGCTACTCTAACCGGGTGGTTCAAAGAGCTGTGCAACCAAAACTGGGTGGTGTGAGGAGCAAGATACGGAGGCAGGGGAAAGGTTGCAGTGCGAACAACAACAACTTCATGGCTTGAGCTATGGAGGCCTACTCTACCTCTGCCACTTCTTGTATCTAGGTACAATCCTGCGAAACTGTGCTGGTGGGGATTTTTAGCAGAGGAGGCAGGGGAAGCAGAGTAGGGGCTAGGGACAGTAGGGGAACAAGAACTACCACCACATGTGCCACCATGTCGACTACAGATATGATGGCGGACCATGGTGGCTATGGGAACAAGGAGAAAGTCAGCAGGAACAAAAGAGGAATTGACAGAGGATCTATGCGAGGAAATTATAGAGGGCTGGATGTTGTGAGCGAAATTGTAGAGGTTGGTGTGGGAATGGTGGAAGCCATTACCTAAATCAATGCAGCTCACAAGCCAACATCTGTAGCTAGTGCTAGTTCATTCATTCGGCTTTCCTACTTGCGGAGGGCAGACATAGTGAATCAAGGGCAGAATACGAGGAAAATTCTTTGACTCCATGGTGAAGTGGGTAATGGCCTTTCCTCGACTAGTGTAGGCATTAAATGGCTCCTGTGAGGTGCCATGAATGCCATTCAAGGTGGCATTGGAAAGGTTGCAGAGGGCCATGTGGCCGCCACATCTGCCGCCGCTCCGTCTAATCAACTTAACTATCGTAGTTAACACCCACATCTGGTAGTTGAGCTTCCTTGTGCACCAGGTCAGTGCAAGCTTGCAATTGATTGTGGTCATCTATAATGTTGAGAATACGAGAATGTAGGATTTGGTCCTGTTCAACCCCAATGTTTTCCAGGAGATCTGCAACTTTGTTAATGTCCCTCTTGACATGAACAAAAGTTATTTTTCTCCTGTCTTCTATCCATTTCTCTATTAGTTCAAGCCTCACCATTAATCTCCAACATTGGCAACTCTTGAAGCAGTGCTTCCTTGTTGGATTTGAGTAACCATATTGATTGGAATTTGGGAGTCCCCTTCTATAATGATGGGATGAAAATTATGTTGGTGAGCTACATTCATACCTTGTCACAATCCTTCTAGTTATGCAGAATTGTTCGTATCCCATCCAATGGAACCAAAATACAATAGCAAGGGTTGGCCCTCATTTTTTCTAAATATGCACCCATATCCTTCTTTGCTTGGGTTGCCCTTCGAGGCACCATCGAAATTTAGCTTAATCACATTTTGTGGGGGGTGTAAGCAATGTGGGAGCTGCCTGGTTATAATGCTAGGTCTATTGGGGTTCAATTGTGCCTGCTGGAGCTGGATGTTCCAGTTAGCCCATATGGTTAGTTACTAAGGCTGGGTAGGAAATCCTTAGTTGTCCATTGGTGTAGTGTAAGAGTTTCCTTCATATTCTGACATAAGTTGGTCCATATGATTTCTAATGAAATTTTGCGATTTTTAAAAATTCGCTTATTTATTTCCTTCCAAATTGTCCAAAGGAGGAGGCCTGGCAGTATTGTCCAAAGGTTATTGAGAATTTTGTTGTTATAGGGCTCTAGAGTCCAATTGCGAATGGTGCCTTTTATATCCCGTAGAAGTCTGCAAGGTCACTCACACTTGAAAGTGAGCTTTTCCCAATGTTGATTGGCCATGTGGCAAGAGTCTATGAGGTGCTAAATAGTTTCTTCGTTGTTTTGACAGTTGGGACAGTAGGATGGTCCTTGAAATCCTCTTTTGATTAAGTGGTCCCAAGTGAGAATTCTTTGATGATACAGTAGCTAGATGAAGGTAGAAACTTTTAGCTAGATCCCTGTAGTCCAGATATGATTCCAAGCAGGATCTGTTGGTTCCTGTGTTTGGAACATTAGCTGGCATGCCTCTTTAGGGGTGTATATACCTTTTAGTGTATATCCCCATCTGAGTACATCGTTTCCAGTATTGACTTTGATTCTTTTGCTGGTGAGCTCTTTGTGTAACTCCATGTTATAAGGTTCCATTTCTTGTTGTGTTATTTGCCTCGATGGTTTCCATTGCCTGAAACCCTGTATGGTGCTAAGAGTCCACAAATGCACTACATTGTCCTCCTAGTTAATTTCGTTTCCATTATGATTTTTGCATGGTACGAGTTCTATAATTTTGGGTCTTTGTTGCCATGAATCCATTCAAAAGTAGGCCATCCTCCCATCCCTTATCTCCCAAAAGCTATGCTGATGGATGACCTCTCTGTGTTGCTTGGTCGTGTTCCAAATTAGGCATTCTATGATCGTGGTCGTTATCCTTATTAGTTCTTGTTCCAGTGAATTGTTTGCATACTTTGTAGTCCATAGTTGTGCCCATGGCTTCTTGTGGGCAGGATAATCATTGCCACCAAATCCATGCTCCCATCAAAGTATTATTATGTTGGAGATCACGTAAGCCTAGACCCCCTACTTTTTAGGCTTGCGAACTTTTTCCCATTTTACTAATGCCCATTTTTTGTTTTTTCCTGTCGAACCCCATAAGAAATTGCATTGCAGATTGTTGATTCTCTTTAACACCCATTTAGGTGCATCAAGAACTGAGAAGAGATAGAGGGGCATAGATTGTAGGATTGCCTTTATCAGGACTAATCTGCTTGCCATGTTGAGAGTTCTGTGTGTCCAAGACATGAGCCGACTTTCCATTTTCTCAATGAGTTGATGCGAGGAAGCATGCTTTAAGGCTGAATCTATAAGAGGGGCACCTAAATACTAAGACAGAAGCCTGGCTTGGGAGAATCCAATGATTTGAGCAATGATTCTTTGGGTGGCAATAGGAGTATGGAAGAAATAAATTTGAGATTTGGCAGTATTTATGGTGGTCCAGAGGCTTCTGAGAATGTATCTAAAAGAGCTTTATAGGTTCGGGCCTCACTTATAAAAGGATGACCAAAGAGCATATTGTCATCGACAAATTGTTGATGGCTAATTACAGGGGTTCCATGAACAGAGAGTCCTCTAAGATCCTGAGAATAAACAACATGCTTTATAAGACAACCCAGACCATCAGCCATAATGATAAATAGGAAAGGGGACAGAGGGTCACGTTGACGGATTCCTTTGGAAGGGTGGTAGGGTTTAGAGCGGATCCCATTGACAAGAAAAGAACAAAATGGGGAGGAAATTCGAGTCATAATACATCTAACCCAAGTCGGGCTAAATCCAAAGGCCGATAGCATCTGTTTTATAAGGATTATTAATCATTTTGGTTTTTAATATTAGTTCATTGTGTTCATTAGGTTTATTGATTTCTTGGGTATATTGATCCCTTGCATTTATTAATCATTTGTTTTTATAATATTAATGCCTTGGGTTTGTTGACCTCTTGTATTTATAATATTAATAATCCCTTGGTTTTATAAAACCCCAATATTAGGGATTACATATTTGTCCAACTATTTATGATTATGTCAATATCATAATAGATTAATCTAATTTGGAAATCAAACATGGTCAACCATGGTCATTTTAGGGTTTATAATAATCATGTTAGGGTTTATATGATTTGGGTTTATAATTTCGTTCACTTAGGCTTATGATTCCCTTGGGTTTATAATATCAGTCCCTTGGGTTTATTGATCTAAGGGTTCATATTCCTAGGGTTTAATATTATTAAACAGTGGTCAACTATAAACAACCATGTTCGACCATGGTCAACCATTCTCCAACATTGCATTGTGACAAGGATTGTCTCAATATGAAAATCAATCGTTCTCGACCATGTTTATTTTTGTATTTTTAATATTTATCTAAGGGTTTTTATACCTTGGGTTTATAATATTACTCCCTTGGGTTTAATATTATTCCCTTGGGTTCAAAATCCCTTGGGGTTTTAGTATTAATCATGTTGGTTTATTATTCCTTTGCTTTTATAATATCAATCCCTTGGGTTTATTATTCCCTTAGGTTTATAATATCAATCGTGGTCAACCATTTTCAAGCATAGCCAACCATGATCAACCATGGTTGAATGTTGCATTGTGATAAGGATTGTCTCACCATCAAAATAAAATAATTTTATTTTAGTGTTTGTAATATTTATATTAGGGTTTACCAATGTTGGGTTTATAATATTAGTCCCTTGGGTTTAATATTATTCCCTTCTGTTCATAATCCCTTGGGGTTTTAGTATTAAGCCCTTGGGTTTATGTTTCCATTGGGTTCATAATATCAATCCCTTGCGTTTATGATGCCAATCATGGTCAACCATGGTAAATCATAACCAACCATGGTCAACCATGGTCAATCATGGTCGGATCTCACATCATTGCAAAAATTGTCTCCATATAAATATCATGGAAAATCATGGAAAATCATGGTCAACCATGGTGAGCCATGGTTAATGATGGTCAAACATGTTTTATAAAATAAAACATGGTAAACCATGGTACATCATGGAATTGTGATAAGGATTATCTCAATATGAAAATAAACCATGATCAACCATGGTCCAACGTCGAATTGTGACAAATATTGCCTGGATATGAAAATTAACCATGGTCAGCGATGGTCCAACATGGCATTGTGATAAGGATTGTCTGAATATGAAAATGAACCATGGTCAATCATGTTTATTTTATTTTTTATAATCTTTATCTTAGGGTTTATATACATTGGGTTTATAATATTAGTCCCTTGGGCTTAATCTTATTCCCTAAGGTTCATAATCCCTTGGGTTTATAATATCAATCCATTAGGTTTAGAAATATTAATCATGGTAAACCATGGTCAATAACAGCCAACCATGTTCAACCATGGTAAAAACATATGGATATCAAAATCAACCATGGTCGAACGTTTGTGTTATGACAAGA
Organism: Pinus taeda; assembly: GCA_000404065.3. Classification (NCBI taxonomy): domain Eukaryota; kingdom Viridiplantae; phylum Streptophyta; class Pinopsida; order Pinales; family Pinaceae; genus Pinus; species Pinus taeda. The sequence continues at coordinate 31,132 of APFE030747736.1, read as the reverse complement.
TTGTCTCGATATGAAAATAAATCATTGTCAACCATGGTTAACCATGGTCTAATGTTGCGTTGTGACAATCATTGTCTCTATGTAGAAACCAACCCTTGGGGTTTTAGTATTAGTCGCTTGGGTTTATTGTTCCTTTGGGTTCATAATATCAATTGATTGGGTTTATTTTTCCCCACTCAATGATGGTCCAACATCGAATTATGATAAGTATTGTCTGTATATGAAAATCAATGATGGTCAATGATGTTTATTTTAGTGTTTATAATATTTATCTTAATGTTTATATAAATTGGGTGTATAATATTAGTCCCTTGGGTTTAATATTATTCCCTTGGGTTCATAATCCCTTGGGGTTTTAGTATTAATCTCTTAGGTTTATAATATCAATCCATTGGCTTTTTAATGTTAATCATTGTCAACCATGGTAAATCATAACCAACCATGTTCAACCATGCTCAAACAAGGCTAGATATGGAAATCAAACATGATCAACAATGATCTAATGTTGTGCTCTAACAAATATTATCTTAATATGAAAACCAACCATGTTCAACCATGTTTATTCTAGTATTTTTAATAGTTACCTTAGGGTTTTTATACCTTGGGATTATAATATTCGTCCGTTCGGTTCAATATTATTCCCCATGGTTCATAATCTCTTAGGGTTTTAGTATTAATCCGTTGGGTTTATTATTCCTTTGGGTTTATAATATCAATCCCTTGGGTTTATTATTCCTTTACATTTATAATATAAATCATGGTCAACCACTGTAAACCATGGTCAATCATGGGATTTTACTATTAATCCCTTGGGTTTATTTTTCACTTGGGTTCATAATATCAATCCCTTGGGTTTATTATTGACTTCGTTTTGTAATATCAACCATGGTCAACAATGGTCAACCATAACCAACAATGGTCAACCACGGTGGGATGTCTCATTGTGATAAAAATTGTCTCCATATAAAAGTCATGGACAATCATGGTCAACCATGGTCAGGAATGGTTGATTATGGTCAACCATGCTTTATAGAATCAAACATGGTCATCCATGTTCAATCGACGACTGTCGTGGTCAAACTTGAGTTTTTAGTATTAATCCAAATGGTGTATTATTCCTTTAGGTCAAACATGGTGAATCATAGACAACCATGGTCAACAATGCTCAAATGTTGCATTGTGACAAAGATTTTCTCAATATGAAATTCAACCATGGTCAACCATGATCCAATGTTACATTGTGACAAAGAATTAATTATTCTTATGTAAAAATGAACTAATTTTTTATTTTATTTAATTAATTAATATTCATATTATTATTATTGACCAATATTTAATAAAAAAATTATTATTGTTTAACCATAATTACTATTTAACTATTTATTATTATTATTATTATTTTAACTTAATAAATAAAAAAATATTAATATTTATATTTATAATTTTTCTAAAAAAATAGTAAAATTTAATTATTTCTAATAAATTAAGTAATTATTATTTACATTTTTTAGAAAATGAACAATAAATTATTATTATTATTATTATTATGTGGAATACATTAATAATAGAATTATCAATTAATATAGTAATATAATAATAATAATAATAATAATTTTGTTATTATATATAACAATATTTATATTACATTATTATAACAATATAATAATAATAGGATATGATTAATATAATTATTATTATCCATTAGTATTATTTTCATAATATTAATATAATAATCATAAATATATAAATATATAAGAATATGGTTGTTGTTATTTATATAGTTATTAATAATCATAAGTAGTAGGTTTTTGAAAAGAATACACATATCAAAGAGATATAGAACAATCAGTGAAGGAGCGCGCTGTTAAGGCACTCCATATGCAAAGGTCACCGGTTCTAGTCTCGCCGATACCAAAAAATCCGACATGGTTTCCGCTGGTGCAGCTCAGGCCGGGTGCGATCCCCGGGTAACTTTGACGGCTTAGATGCCCCTGAGTCATGGCCTCTCAACCACAGGGTAAGAGTGATTTTCAGGATTCACCCACTTATCAAAAACAACAAAAAAAAGAATACACATAATAATTACTAAGTGGTAGATATAGGCCTATCAGCATATATCAACCACATTGGAAACCATGGTTGTGTATATGGTTCATATAGGCTTATTAGCCTATATCAACGACATTGGTAATTGTGGTTGTGTTAGTTATATGTTTGACAAATTTTATTCGCTTATTGTGTTAAATTCCAAAGAGGTTTAACCTCATTCATTACTTCATACTAGGCTAGGCTACATACTACATTTATTTTTTCTATAAACTTGTTTATACTAGAATATATAGTACACAAGGTTTGAAGGGAGAAAATTTGGCTATGTTACATACTACATTTATTTCTTCCTTAAGCTTGTCCTTGACATTGTGAGTGTGAAATTATTTTCTCCTAGAATCTATTCTTAGCGCTTGTAGTTTACTGAGCTAGCTAGGTGCATATTTTATTATTAAAAAATAAAAAAAAAAGTATTTACATTCGTTCTAATCCCGATCTTAAACATGGTCCATTGTCAGTGAAAAATATAAGTTCACACAATTAATAAAAATATTTACAATTCATCCAATCGTTATTACGATACATCTTTTTTAAATGTTGGTTATTTAACCATTTTTGAAGTTGTCCTTTTTTTTTTTTTTTTTAATGTGATGTTTGTCTTTAATAGATTTTTTTTGTTTTTTGTTTTTCCTTAAATGTTTTTTTTTAATGAAATTTTCAATTTTTTTCAAAAAGTTTAGAAAAATGCTAAAAATAATATTTTGAAATTTGGATATTATATATATAGTTAGTTAGTTAGTTAATACTTCAATACAAATAATATAATTGTCACTAAAAAATAATAATAATAAACATTTGACAAAAAATACACATTTTGTATATTTCTAAACCTTTTCGCTGAAAATAACATTTCAACTTTATGAAAAAAATAAAAAAATGAAGAAATAGTAAATTATGTGTATTTTTTACAAATTTTATGTTCACTTGAATTTTTTTCCAAAACTAATAATTCATATTTAAAATAACTGAATATTAAATATTAAATGTTAAAAAAAAAGTTAAAAACAACTCTAATCCAAATAAATTAAATAAAGAAAATTCAAATTAAAAATGAAAACAAAAAAATATTTAAAAAAACTTTACTGGAAAAATAATTTAGAAATCCCAAAAAAAAAATACAAGATTAAACAGATTTAAAACAAAAAGAAAGAAACAATTAACAACATTTAAGAGTAGGAAAATAAAACCAAAATTAGTGTATATAAAGTAAATAATAAACTAATTTAAATATCAGAATATTTTAATAGAGAATTAAAATAAAGATTACAATTTTTAATATAAAACTTTTAAACTGTCATTAGATAACTGGTGAAAAATATACATAAAACCACATTAAGGAAATAAATTAATAATCTACCTATTAAAACAAAAACGAGGGACTGGACAAGGGGAAGGCGAAATTTTAAATATATATATGAAAAATAAGTCAAACAGAATACTTTAAAAGTAAAATTAAATTCTATAAAAATAATTGATAGGAATTAATACATGAAGAAAATCGTTTAAAAAAATAATATTAAAATAGCTTACTAAAAAATTATGATAAAGTGATGCACTGCCTTGAATTGGTGTCAAAGGTTGTGGGCATGGTGGCCGGAGAGATGATGACCAACTTTAGCCATCTTTCTCATTGCCTTTAGTTCGCAGGCTGGTTGGCGAGTCGATACCCAAAATCGACAACCACACAAATGTAGTGTTTCGACGACCATAATTTCTAGGAATTGACCAGTTGACTCAGCCAAAGGATCTTGGCAAGAATGACCCATGGATCCCAACCATTTTTTTCCAATTTTTTAAAAGTTTTTTTTTTTAGGTTTTTAATGTTTAAAAAAAAATGTTTTATATATATGTTCTAATATTTTTTATTATGGTGGGAATTTAGTAATTAATATTTTTTATCTTTTTAATTTATTTTTAATTTGATCTGGATGCGGGTGAATTAAATGATAATTGATGATTTTAGTGAAGGGTGGAAGCGCTTGGTACTGTCAGCTGCAGACCAGCGCGGTTATACATGAGCGTATCTGGCTCAAGCAGGTTCACCCTAGGCAAGGGAGATTTGCATGAAATCAATATTAATTGCTCACTCCGTCCAAGGCGAGGCTCTTGCTGATATTATCATCGCGATCTGGGCTCTCCTTCCCATTGTTTGCCTTCTGCCTTCTTGTCTCAGGCCTTTTCTGGCTACGTGTATCTGTGGCAGGATGGCTTCTGCTAACTGAGGTTCGCTCTCAGATGCTCTTGTCATTAGAATTGTGTTTCCCTCCTTTCACTCTCAGGAATGTTCTTCGAGCTTGAAGAGGTTTCCTGTTGTGTTGTATGGTTTCCACGCCATTGCTTCTGGTATTGTTGTGCTTCCCTTCCATCACCTCATCATGGTACACCATCGCATGAGAAGTCACTTTGGGGGAAGCCGTGGTGGCCGTGGGCATTCGTAGTCTATTCATTCTATGGATATTCCCCTGCCTCTTGCTACTCTTCCCTCTTCTCTGGTGAATTCGCCTCCTTTCAACCCTTCCTGCAGGCCAATTCCGCACAATTCTTTTTAGACTACTCACTTCAAGTTTCAGAGCAATCTTAATAGGCCTGTTATCATGGCCAATATTACTATTATCTTCTCTGAAGAAGAGTTTCTACCTAAAACTTCGGTGCGCTTGACGTTTGAGCCTTCTGAGGGTGGTCTCAAAGAGAGGGGTAGCCAGAGCAGTGAGCAGATTTTGGCTAATGAAAGCCAAGAGAAAGGGAATGGTGAGCTACATGACAAGGGTGGTGCTCCCAGCGACAATCAGCCACCAGGTGGCTGCTCTCATGGAGCCTTTGTCTCGATGCTTAGGGAAGGCAATTCCAATGACACACATCCCTCGTCAGTTCATCCAGGTGGCAGTGATGCAGGTGACATGGCAGGAAATGATAAAATGTGCGATGGCAAGGCGCGCCCGGTGGTGAAGGAGCCTCCGAATGAGAACATGGCCATATGAGGCCACCTCGTCCCTTACAGACCTTCCCGGTCTTTTCTGATGGCTCGTATGATCAAGTTCATGTGATTTTGGATGCAACTCTGGTTCTGCCTCTATAGTCTGGCGATTTCGTTCTTCTTCCTGGTGGGATGCAGTATATAGCTCTTTTTTGTTTTTGGCCAGTGTTTCTGTCTCTTATTTCTAGTCTCGTCTTCTTCTTAGGTGGTTATACCATCTCTTCCTCATGATGTTTTTGTTAAATTATGGTTCCTATGTCTGGTCCCTTGCTCACTGTAACTAGTTCTCCCTTACCCGGGACAATTTTGTTGCTTTGAACACTCTCAGTTTTTCTTGCTCAAGGCTTCAACCCCCTTGTAACATTATTTTGATTTTTAGTTAATAGAATTATTCTTTACCGAGAAAAAAAAATATATTTTTAATTTGTTTTTATTTAGTTAGTCCTAATCTCCATTTATTTTATATATATATATATATATACTATGTTTTGTGGAGCTTCTTCCATTTTAGATTTTTATTTATTTTTGGTTTCTCAAGTTGTGTGAGATCTTAAGAGATTACATAAGGTTTGACTCATGGCTTCAAAAACAATGATTGAGTAGCATCTAAGAAACCATGACGCAGTGGCATCTAAGCCGTTAAAATCAACCAAGGATCATACCTGACCTAGGTCACAACAACTCTTAACATGGCTAGATTTGTTAAAATCAACCAAGGATCACACCCAACATTGGTCACAAGAACTCTTAACATGGCTAGATCTTTTCCCATGCCATTTCGAACATGTGAGATCCACATCAGAGAGTGTCTTAACAGTAGACCCTATCATCATCTACTCTATGCCTCATGGGTCTTTCTTATTTTTTATTTGTTTTATGATTTTCAAATTCTTTTATCTTTGATTTGTTTTTAATGGGTTATTTTTAGTAATTTAAAAAGAAAAATTATGGTTTTTTTAAAATAATTTTTCAATCATTTTTGAATGCTTTCCTTGTCATTTTTCACTTTTTAATCTTTTATCTTTTTTTACTTTCTAAAATTTCTCTACTTTAGTTTTAATTTTTTTAATGTTAATTTTTTTCTTGATTCTTCATTATGAACTTGACCTAAGTACATGTTAATTTGATAGTCATTAAAATAGACCAAGTCCATCTCCATAGTGTGTCAGTTTTATGGTTAATTTTTTATTTTTCATTCAGATGGGTCAAGTTGAGTTTTAAGTTTTCATTGTTGATTTTCAAAATTTCATTGTTTCAAGTTGTCTTAGGCTAAGCGTAACACCCTCAGTTAGTATAAAATGTCTATTTATTATTGCTATTTAATTTTACTGCTTAGGAGCTAATAACTTATGGGCTTAATTTAAATTCCAAGTGAACTTCGAAAAGTCTCAAAGTTGTTTTAGTTATTTTGTTCTAAAGGAAACTTGGCGAGTCCGGGAATTCAGGTGAAATAGACCAAAAAGGAAAATTTTTAACTACGAGATAGTTAGATAGTTACTCTCTCTTCCTCTCACGCTATAGATAAAACAACTCCATGGGAAAAGCCAAACAAGAGAAAAAAGAGAACATGAACAGACTGGAGGAATTTGACGAGAGGAGATAAAGAAGTGTGGAAGCCTTATACAAGACATCCTAAAGGCTGGTAAAGTGATGCCAACTAAGAAGATTCCTGAGTTCGGTAGGGAAAGAGTGGAATTCCTTAGGTATGTGCCGATGATTTTAAGAGTTCTCAACTGGACTAGAGATGTAAGGACCTATGGTCCTTGGCATGCCCACCAACACGATGTGCAACAACTTGACTTGGTGAACAAGCGGTTGGACAAACGAAGTGCGAGCTCTTGACTTGGTGTGCATGGAGACATATGTAAATGTGCATAAGAGAAGGAGAGTGACATGTTTATATGGCATGGAGAGCGTTGGCACACACCCACGGGCCAACCTCCAACATGAATAACGACCGACATGTATTCGGATGAGGAAGTGCGAAGGTAGGGGCATTCAAACATATGGAGGACAAGTCGGCTTGGGCAGCTCAACACGCCCTTCCATCCATATAAGTAAACAATGCGATGGAGTCATTTGGACATTGAACTTTCGAACAACTAACTCAAGCAAGGAGGAAGTGTGAAGTTAAGGTGTAGCTATAGCAAAGAAGGGAAGGCGCAACTCTATGCGCCCATCCTTGGGGAAGGCCATAGGAGGTAAATGCACATGTCTCAGTTTTGTGTGACGTCGCGGGTAGGAGTGCCCATTGTTCAGAGGAGTGCGGGTAAGCCTCGGGTGTGGGTGCCTGCCGGGCAGAAGTAAACGACACAGGTGTAACTCGGGTGAGAGCACCCAACGTTCGGTTGGTGAACACGGGTGACTCATGGGTGAAGGGGCCGATTGTTGGGTGAACTAGTGACTCTGGTGAGTCACCCATCGTGCGCAAGGATACAAGGTTTGGTTGAGGAGTGTGGTTGGTAGCTTGTGTGAGGGCGCGCCCGCCCAACTCGGGCAAGGAACTCTGGTTATCACACGGAGTGTGGAAAGTTATAATTTTGGCTAAGTATGAAACTTGGTGTTTCCCAAGTATAGTTGTAAAGCTTTGTGACATTGAAAGATTGTATAATATATTGTATTCGGGCAGACTCATTGGTTAGGGAGTTTCCCCTCCCTTTATACTATGCAACTGTGTTCTCTTGTATAATTGCTGATGATAATGAATGTGTATGGGTGTTCATCAGTATAAAGGAAACATAATAATTACTTGGTTGAGAAACACAAACTAAGTAGGACCTATGGTTAGGCGTAGTGCATGAACATAATTATTGGTGAAAAGAAAGTGTTCGGTGGTGCTGCACCTTGCCAAGTATGGTTGAAAGACTACTGTAGCCCTGGGGCCGTGGCAGGTGGTATTAGAGCAAGGTTTCTCGTGACGAAGTGGCCAAGGAGCTGGTGAACAGGTTCAGGTGTTGAAGCATTGAATCTGATACACATTGACAAGTGATAATGAAGCTCATGGTTAAATCTTGGAAGTTGGTGACAGTAAAACAGGTACTCACAGGTGAAGGAAGTTGTTTCACATACAAGTGGAACAAGGGTTGGTTCATGGTTGCAAGCAACTTGGTGAAGCTGTTGCATGGCTGAAACTAGATCGCAAAGAAGGAATTTGTTAGCAATGGCAAGTGAATCTCAAGTTGGATCTAACCATGGTGTGAAGGATACTTCACTAGATTTCATTGAAAAGGTGTTGGAAAGGATGGACGGCTTAGAGGCTTACTAGACTAAGAAGATGGACTTGGTCATGAAGGATCAAAAGGCCAATTCAAAGACGAGGGAAGAACTCGATGAACTCCAGACTCAACACGAGTACACTGATCTTATGTGTACACAACTTGAAGTGAAGGTCAAGGAGATTGAAGAGGCAAGAGATCACGGTCTGGAAGAGATCGTGAACTTACATAAATCCCTTGATGAAGCCAGAGAAGAGATCGTGGTGTTAAAGAGGGACGTGAGGCATAACTTAGGTGGAGGAGTGCCTCATGTGAAAGTCAAGGAACGGGAATCTATTGATGGTACAAGGAGTGTGAAAACTCTTGGCAACTTTCTCTGAGATAGGGAGCAATACTTGGAATGCTTGGGTCTATCCGATGATGAGACAAAGGTGAAGGTAGCTGTTCAGTTCTTGACAAAGTATGCTAAGATGTGGAGGGGAAGGAGAATGGATTAGATTTCCAATGGCAGTGCTGGTGACATAACTTCGTGGGATGAGATGAAGAAAGCTTTGCAGTCCCATTTCAGTCCTCAAGATAAAGCATGGGAAGCAAGGATGAAGATTAAGTTCATAAAGCAGATAGGGAACCTTCAGACATATCAATGAGATTTTGCAAGTGCGGTTCTAGAACTTCCTGACATGGTAGAGATGGACAAGGTGTTCAAATTCATTATTGGATTGAAGCCTTGGGCACACAATGAAGTGAAGAGGAAGAAGATTAAGACACTTGAGGAAGCTTTTGCTGCTATGGACAGGTTGGTGGATCATTATGGTGAGACTTCTGATGATAGGAAGAAGAAGTCCGATAAGCTAAAAGATAAGAAGAAGGATGATGCTTGGAAATCAGATGATAAGTCAAAGATGAAGAAAGCCTTAAAGTGTTGGATATGTGCTGAAACACATACAGTGAATAATTGTCCTTCGAGACAGAAAGTGGCCACTATTGCACAATCTAATACGAAGAATGAAGAAGCTTCTGTGGGGATGATGCAGATTCTTGAGCTGCTGCTACTATAGAGGTGGTCTCTTGGAGAGATCCTAAGAGGAACGGTTTGGAGTATGTTCGGATGAAGATTAGGGGTGTTGATATACTCACTATGGTGGATGGTGGGGCTACTCACAACTTCATGAGTGAAGATACTACAAGAAGGATTGGGCTGAAGTTTGTACCGGTGAAGGTAGAAATGAAGATAGTGAATTATCCTCCTGATTGTGTTCTTGGTGTAGCTGAAAGAGTGGACACAACACTAGGTGAGTGGACTAGGAATGTCGACTTCACTATAGCGTGGATTGATGACTACGAAGCTATGCTAGGGATGGAATTCTTGAAACAATTTGATGCTATGATTATTCCATATTTGAAGAGGTTTTACATTTACGATGGAAGGGAAGATGTAAACATTGGTGTTCCAACCATTGGCGTTACAAAGATTGAATGTAAGTTAGCAGTGATGCAAATGGAGGATGAGAAGCGAATGGAAGATATGAGTAAGTGGATTTCTACGGTTGAGGCAAAGCTTACCGAGCAGTCATTGGTCATCAGGACATTATCTTATAGTATATTGCATTTGCCAAGAAGGCTAAAAGCGATCGAGGAGGATGATGATGATGAGGAGGCATATGTGAGGCCGAATGTTCAAGAGGAGGATCGGGTTGCTTATCTACAGAGGATGGAGATAGAGAATCCTGACAGATGGATTGAGATTATTAGTGGGGGTGAGCCTTCAGGCTCTACTTGCTCTACATCTTCCTAGGTGACATAGAAGATGGGGCTCATTGTTAGCTGCTCATGGCAATGAGTCCTTAAAACATGTTGAGCAGGTATGATAGATGGTGTAGGGATGGCTTGGCATCAAGCATCATGACATGCTGCAGATGGGATGGAGTTTTCATGGACCTGAGCATGGGGAGAGATTCTTAGTGAGTCCAAGATGTGGTAGAATCTGAGATAGACTAGTGAAGGCATAAGGATGGACATTATTATTATTTGAGCGTGACAGTTACATTGAACACCTGAATAGTTCAAGTCATGGGGGCTAGCAGTGTACCAGATAGATGTTGGCAACAAGCAGACAGGAAGGAGGATAGTTCACAAGATGGGACGACACATGATGGAGATGGGAGTTCTACATATGTTGCAGGGATGTTTGTGGTATGTGGAGGAGTTGATATCATGGACTGAGGATGAGATAGTTGTTGATGTTGATCTTCGTGGATGGCTAAACAAGATGGGATGTTGTTGAGGACGAGAATGATTTTAGGTGGAGGAGGATGTAAGAAAGAAATAGCTAGATAGTGTTATGAAGATTTAGAATTAAATACAGAAAAACCTAAAGCGTAAATACTATGAATGAAAAAACATACAAAATGTATAAAGCAATCAATATTTCTTTCTACCTAGCAGATAACAGAATTAGAATTGTGTATTACATACATAATCTGGTTATAATAAAGATGTTTTTCTTTCTCAGATATATATCCAAGATACTGTAAACAATATACGAAAGGTGAGGCCATGCATGAATTCTGGTTAGTCCTCGGTTAAAAGGTTAGGAAACCACTTCTGAATAGTCCAAGACCTTGTTCATACCTATTATACATCTTGGTTGCGCTAGGAGTTAACAACAGAGACAACTACCTTGCAACCAGGTGTGTGCCCCTTTCATAACATCTTTAAAACACATACATAAAAATAAATAATGAAGGTAACCACATGTAAAGTGAAACTCAGGAAAATAATCACGTAGTCTAATGACGATGAGGAGTTGCCTGGAAAGTTATGGAGATTTCAGTCATATATAGAGAAAATCGGGGAAGGATTTTTGTAAATCTAAGTTACAGTTGTGAAACTTCAAAATTTTAGGTGTTCTTCACATTTTGGATGGTGTTGAATCTAATTCCACCATAAAAAAACATGATTCAAATAGTGCCTCTACAAGATTTTTTGAAATTTTTTTGCCTGGATTCTGGCCACCATTAACCGTCTGAGCAATTCCTCCACCTCATTAGATGACTCTGAAAATAATTCATCAACTTAAGAATTTTAAAAACAAATAAAAGCACACTATGTTAGTTAACAATGGAACATGTGTTTTATTCCCTGAGGAACAACACATAAAATCTTTATAATTAACAACAATGTAAGACTAAACCCTTATCTATGTATTTCAAGTTGGGAGAAGAAATATGGTACTTCGAAATTCTATTTCAACAACTATGTGCAATCGTGTAAACAATTAGCACATTATAATATTTAAAGTAACCATGGTCTATTGCAAAAATAAAAAAACACGAATGAAGCACATAAGAGTTAACAAGAATCACAAGTGGCGGTAGTCCCTGCCGTACTTGAAATAAAATAATAAACTAATTATTTGCTCCAGTCATTTGGAAGGTTTTTGTGTTTGACAGATTTGTTTGTACTTAATTCAATAATTTATGCAAACTACGTTAGAGATACAGTGGGTGTAGTATCTGTCGTAAAGTCCTCTAGTTTACACCTTTGAAGTAAGAGAATCCATCATAATTATCTATTAAGCTTTGTAGAGTAACATGACAAATCTTTGTAGAGCAGCATGACGACTCTTATATATGTCATATTTTATTTGATATGAACATCTAAAAAAAATACAAGTACTTAGCAAACTAAAGGGCCATGAATGTGAGAAGTATTCAGAGTCACTTAAATCTACAAGGGTAGAACCAAAGATCTTAGAAAAATAATACAAGCCCTTAGTAAACTGATTTATGAATGAGAGAAAATTTTCTGAATTGTTTGAGTGATACATAATTTAAATTTTGCTTGATTTGTATTATTAATCCCCATTAGCAACAATTAATGCCTTAGAGGTAAGATGTTGCTATTTATTTTTTGAATAAATAACCGGAGAATCCACAGTATGAACATTTTTATGCCAACGTTTCAAATCCCAACTGGGATCCATCATCAGGACTTATGAATGATGATAAAAGAAGAGCTGCTTAGAAGGAAATAAATAATAATGCGGATAATAAATTTCTAGGATTATCAAAATGTCGGCTGAATGTTGCTATTTAGCTAAGAGACTGAAATAAAAATATGTTTTAAAAAAAGCATAATTAACAACAAATAAAGCTAAATATATGCATGGTGGATCTGTATTTATTAGAAGTTTTAATTGAATTTAATTTCCACGGTTTTCTCCTACCTTAGAGAACTTTTTTTACAAGTACTTAAATACTACTGTAATCTGGTTTCCTTACGTTTTTAGGTAGTCAGGAAAAGATGGGGAACTTATTAAAACTAGCATTTATGCATTTTTGGCTTCTCAAATTATAAAATTTTATATTTATTTATTTGTATTTCTAGTTACTCAAATTAGGTTTTTTGTATCTATTTATCTTTCGATTCTCAGACAAGTCAAGTAATTCGAAGTCTAAGGTCTTGAATTACAAATTTAGAAGTCTGAGGCTTTAGGTCTTGAAATAGAGACATGACTGGAGACCTTCTTCAAAGGTCTTAAAAACTTGTTTGGACAACAAATTTGCATCTTTTCTTATACTTTGTTGACATATAACTTTGATGTTCTTGAACATCATTAGTTCAATTCCATGAAATATACTTAGGACTTCTTCTAATTAGCTTCACTCTATACTAGATATGACTTCTGAAGGGATTGATTTTCTTCATAGATATTCTACATTTGCTGAGGTAACCCTTCGACTAGGATCTGATCAAATCAATCAGGTCGCAAAGTTTGCATGACGTCAATGTGAAAAGGATGAAGTGGACACACACTATAAAACAATTTGGTAAGGAGATAGGTGGCATGCTGAATTGGACACCAATCATTCAAATGAGCGATGGTTGTAATGTAATATCACTCCACGAATTGATAAATTAAACAATGGAGTAATATTTATTGTGTTATTCAATGCAGAGATCATGGAATAATAAAATTTGAAAATTGAATGAAATATAAATCACCACGTGTCCCTCGTTTTCCATAACTCAACGCCCAATGCCGCACGTGAACTATGCACAAGTGACACTTAATATTGATCTCTCTCCAACTTGAATGAGGGCGCGAATTGCCTATTGTTGGTTGTCGAGCCGCTACCTCAGCTCTCCACAAGAGACCATCCCTCAGGTGAGCGGCGACGATCTCAACGGCACACTTGTCCACATCTTCATCGAATGGTGCAAAGAGTATGTCAACAGTCTACCTCGCACCCTACTCAACCCTTCCCACCTAGGCTGCCCATTTGCACGACCATCCAACCATAGTGATGCTCAGGGATCAGTGTCTTCATTTTTTTATGACCAAAGGGTTTTTCCTTCATTTTCTTAAAATTGAGGCGTTTCGCTGAACACATTTTCATCAGAGACAACCTTTTTTCTCTCTAACAGCTCCTTCCTCCACAAAAATCCATGGCCACAATAGCTTGGGCGAGTTTCTTTCTAAAATATTCAACCTAGTTGCAAGAATTTCTCGTCCCTTGTTCTTTTTCCCTTTCTAAAATTTAACACTGTTGTTTTTTCTGTCTCTTCAGAGGCTTTGCTCGCTGGTAGTTTCCTTGGTGATGTATATTAGGCCATTCTACTCATCATTGCAGCCAAACTCTTGGCTCATTAACATCGTGCCCAGGTGCCTTCAGGTCACCCAAAATTTTCCAATTGTTGAGCCTCCATTCATGGGCTCTACCAGCCACAACAGGATAATCAAGGTTTCACACTGCCTGTTAGGGTTTCATTTGGAAGCATGGATACAAGCTCTGAACAACACCTCTATCAACCAATATTGACACTTAGGACTAGTTTCTTTTACTCTTTTTCCTAGCGAGACACACTGCAGTCAAGAAATCATGAATGAACCCAATGTCATTAGTAGGGGCTCACCCAACCAGAAAGATCGTTCAGTAAAGTACAGATATACCAAGTTTATACTGAAATAATTTCCCCATCCCAAGAGTACGAGCTGTCAAGAAGCTTTGTTGCACTGCCTCTGATCCCGCAAGGTTTTAATACTAAGTCTCATCTTATTAGATTAAGCTTTAATTTGTGGTTAGTTTTAGTTATAGAAACAATGGTTGTTATCATCATACACCTGAATTTATTTTGTTCAGCAAGTATTTTGTCGTTTTTTACTCCATGACTAGTTCTAGAAGATTTTAGAACACAAAAAATACTTTAATTTTTCTTGAATCCCCAGAAATTAGTGACAAAAAATGTCGTATAATTTTTTTTTAAAGCTTTATATACCATGAGACCATGCAAAATCTTTTATTTTTTGCATTTTCAGATTACGATTAAATGCACTAAGTTATTGTGAAGCTCTTCAGAATTGAATGTTGTCCTCGGCAAGGTAATGGAATTGAAAATTGTAGATAATTTCAATTAAGAACTAGAAGCTTGTTTCTTGGGAGGTATATTTTCTCATAAGTTGTTTTAAATTTTCTTGAATCCCAGAAAAATGTTGTTTAACTTTCTTAAGGCTTTATAGGCAGTAGGCCATATAGAATTTTCTAATTTCTATCCTTTCAAATAATATTTAAATCAACTAAGTTGTTGAGAAGCTCTTCAAACTTGAAATTGGAGCTTGAAATATCTCTGATCCTAAGCAAAGTAATGTAATTTAACATTGTAGATAATTTCCATAAAGATCTTAGAGATTAATTCTTCGGACAAATATATGATCAGAAATTGTTTTATTTATTATGCACTATAGATTTTAAATTTTTGTGCGTGCATGAGATGGCCTTTTTGGAACAATTCATTGTTGATTCAACTGATTGTCTCTTGAAAAAATTGTTTAATTCAGGGGAGAGTGATAAAAGGAAGTCGATGATTACTAACCTACATAGACCGAACGAAAACAAAGGAATCTGTGTAAGTTTATTTGCTCTGCAGTAGGGTTAATTATCTTTGTAAGGTTTATTAACCTAGATGAAACTCGCAAAATATTAGACATTTCTCTTAATTTGGCTAGATATTTCGAAGTTCAACATTTTTGTCTCCATTTTTTTTTTTGTTCAATTTAGATTTTGCACTATGCATAGTCTTACTATTTTAACATCATTTCTATCGAATATTATGATTCCCATTGAATATGATAATAATATTTGTATATAATCTTTTCCCGTATTAATTTAGAGTCCCTCGCTAAGACACAGTTTCTAGCATTAGCAAGCCATACCGGACACATTGCTCAACACAATGTTTTCACAATATATTCATCTACGTAGCAAACTAGGTGTGGGATAAGGGATAAGGGTCACCCCGCTACTACAATTTCAATTTATTGAGAAGACTTTGAAAACAAATTCTGAGATTACTCGTTGTGAACAAGGTATGCTTTAGTGACATAACCAAAACAAATAGATACCAAAGGGTAAGTAGATACCAAAGTGTGTAGATAACAGAGCACGTCCAAAGGCTCGAATTGAATTCTTGCAGTCTCTTTTGGGTAGGCAGCGACAAAATTATGACGGAATACTAAACAAGTGGCCCCAGTTTTTGCTTGAGCCTCCTGTGCCGACTATCTTTTACCATACCAGAGTTGAATGTTAATAGCCATGTGGAAGGGGCCTTGATAGACATGTGGAAAGGGCCTTGAAAGGGCCTCAAAGTATATACTTTGACTAGCTGCAAAAGCTTTGATATAAATAAATTGCAAAAACTTTGATATAAAGAAATTGGCAACTATATATAAAATCACATAACTTTGGATAAAATGGTATTGCTGCAATTTTCTTGCATAGGGCCACATGAAGCCTATAATAAGAGGTGGAATGCTTTCAGTCTTAAAAATTTGGCTAAAATTTACGTGAATAAAATTGTCACGATTAAACTTTGGTTAAAATACAATAAAACCAAAAAAAAAGGGTCAACTGATCAACTAATAGGCGGTCAAACTCTCAATCGATCGCTAGAGTCCCTTCAATGCCGGAGGCAGGGACTAATAATGTTTCACAGCATTAAACCAGATCAAAATACTCACAGAAAATATTCTTAGTACTATAAGCCGATATATATATATATATATATATATATATATATTATATATATAACATATATAATATATATACATATATACATATATATATACATATATACATACATATATATATATATATATATATATATATAGATATATATATATATAATCCACATTTGTAACTATGTGTCTAGAAACTCTCTCACAACATTGTAGTTGAGAGGCACAATACTCGGGAGAATATTACTGAAAAAGTTTCTTAATTTTCAGTTTAACAACCAGAACCTAGGGTATACCGAAAAAATTAGATCTAGGTATTGGTGCCTCATTTACAACACCCCTCATTTCCATAGAACAAGCTGGAGAAAGGAACCTAGAAAAAACAATGGAGGTATATGAGCATGAAACCGTCACGACATGAGAAATCAATATGAGGAAACAACATTGGGTATACCTGTGAACAAAAAACAAAGTCCAGTTAAAACTATTGGAATTTAATTCCAACTGCAACCATAAATGCTGAACACAAGATCTGATTTCAGCAGTTATTCCGAAGCAGCAAAGTCTTCAGATATTTTTTGCACATTAAATGAGCATTAAATGTGCAAAAATTAATCCCCCTGCAACCGACTTGTTTTTCAAGTGAGAAAGTCATCACCGCCTCTTCTGCAATAAATACGCAGATAAATATCAACAGATATTTTTTCTTAGTTTATAGTTTAAATCAGATATTTATTTTCTTATATATACATCAAACAGCAGTTCTGTTTTCAGGCAGAGTGACCAGGTAGTGTAAGAGAGAAAAAGAACAGCAGTTCTGTTTTCTGAGTGAGTGCAACAGATTTCTGAACAACAGTTATGTTTTTGTACTCTGAGAGAAAAGAGTGAAGGTTAGAAGAACAAGAGTGTGTCTCTTCTGTAAATGCACAGCGGTGCTGAACCTTCGATTTTTTGAGATAGAGAAAATCGATTTCTGGAACTGAAGTGTTCCTCTTGTAACAGTTAGTTTTCTGTATCAGCTTGTTTATTGTTTATGAATACAAGTTTACTGTTTTTCTGATTTTCTGTTGCTGTTACACCAAGTGTCAAAAAAACTTTGTTATTACTCTGGAAGTCTATTAGTGACTTGACGCCAACTATTTTAGTTGCTGTTACAGCAAGCGTCAATTGTCTCACTGTAAGTTTATAAGTGAATTTGATGCCACTTGTTTTTAGTTGCTGTAACACCAAAGCGTCAATTTTCTTAAAGTGACTTGGCGTAAAAAAAGTATTGTTGTTACACTGAGTGGCTTGACGTAAAAAACCGCGTTGCTGCAACACCACGATCAGCATTGCTGCAACGCCGAATCTTGTTGCTGCAACACCATTTCCAGAAAACGAAATTTTCAGTTTTCTGTGTAAAAACAGAGCATTTTTGTGTTGTCTGTTGTTAAGGAATTATGCAGAAAATTCCAACATGGTATCAGAGCTAGTCTAGGCACTCAGTGAGTCAAAAACAGAGTTTGTTTTTTCACTGTAGGAGCTGTAAGAAGTTTATAGAGCAGATTTTTCCAGTAGAGAAATTTTTTTTGTTTTTAATTTTACAGTCAGTATCTCTTCTTTACCTATACAGAGTTAAGATGGCAGATGCTGGAACAGGTTTGACAAATTCCCAACTGCCACAGTTTAATAGGAAAAATCACAGTTATTGGTCAATAACAATGAAAGCATTGTTTGCTTCTCAAGGAATATGGGAGCTGGTTGAAACTGGCTATGCTGAACCTGCAGATGCAAAAGCATTGGCTACTTTGACAGCAACAGAAAGAGACCAGTTGAAGAATGACAGGCAGAAGGATGCCAAAGCCCTCTTTTTCCTCTTCCAATCAGTACATGAAAGTATCTTTCCATGGATTGCAGCAGCAACAAAATCCAAAGATGCATGGGGTATTCTCAAAACTGCCTATCAAGGTATGGAGAAGGTGAAGACTGCAAAGTTGTAGATGTTGAGGAGACACTTTGAAACACTCAGCATGAAGGAATCTGATACAATAGATTCATTCTTCACTCAGTTTATTGGGCTGATAACCCAGATAAGATCTCATGGTGAAACCCTTGAAGAAAGAAGGATCGTAGAGAAGATCTTGAGATGTTTACCCTCAAGGTTTGAAGCTGTTTTGGTAGCAATAGAAGAAAGAAAAGATCTCTCACAGTTCAGGGTGGATGACCTGAGTGCTTCTCTTATGTCTCATGAACATAGACTGAGTAGAGGAACAGATTGCTCTTTTGAGCAAGCATTCAAGACTCAGATGTCTTTCAGCCAAAGAAAAGGTAGAGGCAGAGCAAATAACAGAGGTCGTGGAAGAAGCCAAAATAGAGGCAGATATTATCCTGCAAGCACAAGCGGAAGGAACTGCAATCAGAACCAAGATGAAGGTTGAAGCAAACAACAAGCTCATGGACAAAGGTATGACAAATCCCAAGTCCAATGCCATTATTGTAGGAAATATGGGCATTATGCCAATGAATGTAGGAAAAAACAAAATGACATGAATATCAGGCAGAATGTTAATTTTGCAAATGAAGAAAATAAGAATCCAATGAATGTGCTGTTAACATGTAACATTGCACAAGACAAACAAGAAGATGTTTGGTTCTTAGACTCAGGTTGTAGTAATCACATGACTGGAAATATTGCAATGTTTGCCAATCTGGATGAATATGTGAAATCTAAGGTAACAACAGGAACTGATGGTAAGATATCTATTAAGGGTAAGGGCAGAGTCAGTATCTGAGCAAGAAATGGAGAACAGATGATTGTGCCAAAGGTATACTATGTACCTGGGCTGAAATGTAATCTTTTGAGCATTGGACAGCTCATTCACAAAGGTTACAACGTGTTCTTCAGAGATGACACGTGCACAATCAGAGATATACCTCCAAGTAAGAAGACCATTGCACAGGTACAAATGACCAGCAATAGAATGTTTCCTCTCAAACTCAGGGCAAATTTGAAAGAAGGAAGAACTATTGCAGCTGTAACACAAGAAATCTTTCAGAAACAAGCGAAAGATGAGAATTGGTTGTGGCACTTGAGATTTGGACATCTCAATTTCGGAGGTCTGAATTTGTTGCACGGAAAAGGAATGGTAAAGTGATTGCCATTGATTGAAAAACCGGACAGCCTTTGTGAAGGCTGCATCTTGGGCAAGCAACACAAAGAAAGCTTTCCAGCAGGAAAGAGTATAAGGGCCGATGGAAATTGTTCACTCTGGTGTGTGTGGACCGATGCAAATACCATCATTTGCTGGAAACAAATATGTTTTAACTTTCATTGATGATTACACCAGAAAGACATGGGTGTATATGCTAAAAGAGAAGAGTGAAGTGTTTGAGAAATTACGCCACTTCAAAACTCTTGTTGAGAAACAGTGTGGGCATTATATCAAAGTGCTCAGACCAGATAGAGGAGGAGAATACATCTCCCAAGACTTTCTGCGTTTTTGCAGAGAGAATGGCATACAAAAGCAGTTCACAGCAAGGTATACACCTCAGCAAAATGGTCTTGCTGAAAGAAAGAATAGGACCATTCTTGACATGGTCAGGATTATGCTGAAGGCAAAACACTTGCCTCATGAGTATTGGGCAGAAGCTGTCACTTGCACAGTTTACATCTTGAATAGATGCCCAACTAAAGTTGTCATGAACAGAATACCAGAAGAAGCATGGAGTGGTCAAAAGCAAACTGTCACTCACATGAGAATATTCGGTTGTGTAGCCTATGCACATGTACCAGATCAGCTAAGGAGAAAGCTTGATAGTAAGGGCGAGAAGTGTGTGTTTGTTGGCTATTGTGATGAGTCAAAAGCATACAAACTCTATAATCCATCCGCTAAGAAATTAATTGTAAGCAGGGATGTGCAGTTCATTGAAGATGAAGCTTGGGATGGAAGCTTGGAAAAAACAGTAAATGTGAACACAATTGTGTCTCATGAAGAAGAACAGGAAGGGACAGCAGCAAATAATCCTTCCTTGGTGGTTCCTCCTCCACCACCGCAAATTCAGCAAACCACACCACAAGCTCGAATTCGAACAGCCTTAAGAAGTCAAGGCAGTGCTTCTTCAAGCACACCACAGGGATCAGAAATACCCTCAAGTTCGGATGGAACTCCAAGCACACCAAGAAGATGAAGATTCAGAAATCTGAATGAGATTTATGAACAAGGAGAGGTAAGTACCAATACTGGTCTGAATTCATTATTCGCTTTGTATTGTTATGTTGATGACCCAATTCATTTTGAAGATGCTGTAAATAAAGATAAATGGATTGAAGCAATGAATGAACAAATTGGTGGAATTGAAAAGAGTAAAACATGGGAGTTAGTGGATCTCCCTGAAGGCAAAGATGCCATTGGAGTTAAGTGGGTCTATAAGACCAAAAGCAACGCTGAAGGCAAGATTGATAGGCACAAAGTAAGACTTGTTGTGAAAGGCTACAAGCAGCAACAAGGCAGAGACTATGATGAAACCTTTGCACCAGTAGCAAAGATAGAAACAGTCAGAACAGTGTTGTCTATTGCAGCACAACACAAATGGAAGATTTATCAGATGGATGTTAAATCTGCATTCCTTAATGGAGTGTTAAAAGAAGAGGTTTATGTTGAACAACCTCCAGGTTATGAAGTTGCTAGCCAAGAGCATAAAGTTTGCAAACTGAAGAAGACTCTTTATGGGCTGAAGCAAGCTCCAAGAGCATGGTACAACAGAATAGATGCTTACCTGATTGAGAATGGGTTTGATAAGTGTGATGGTGAACCCACACTCTACATAAAGCAGAATGACGGTAAGATTATTACTGTTGTTTTATATGAAGATGATCTGATTTTTACTAGCAATGATGCTTCTCTCATTGCTGATTTTAAAACAGTGATGAAAAGTGAATTTGAAATGACTGACTTAGGCTTCTTAAGATATTTTCTTGGAATTGAAGTAGACCAAAGTGAAAATGGTGTTTTTATTTCCCAAGATAAATATGTAGAAGCAGTGTTGAAGAGATTTAACATGCAGAACAGCAAAGCAGCTGTGACTCCAACAGTAATGGGGTTGAAATTGATCAAAGAAGACAGCAGCAAGGATTTTGATCCAAAACTGTACAAGAGCATAGTTGGCAGCCTTATGTACTTGACTGCAACTAGGCCAGACATTATGCACGCTGTGAGTTTAATCTCCAGATTTATAGAAAGACCGAAAGAGACTCATTGGCAGGCAGCCAAGAAGATTCTAAGGTATGTGAATGGAACGAAGGGGTTTGGTATTCTATACTCCTCTTCTGAAAGTTTCATGTTGACAGGTTACACAGACAGTGATTGGGCTGGAAGTGTTGATGATAGGAAAAGCACATCAGGATATGTGTTTCATATGGGATCGGGAGCCATCTCATGGGCTTCCAAGAAGCAACCAGTTGTTGCTTTATCAACAGCAGAGGCAGAGTACGTGGCAGCAACAGCAGCAGCATGCCAAGCAGTGTGGCTGAGAAGAGTTCTCAGAGATTTGTGTCATGAACAGGAAAATGGCACAACCATTTACTGTGACAATAACTCAGCAATAGCTTTGTCTAAAAACTCTGTTTTTCACAAAAGAACAAAGCACATAGATACCAAATTTCACTTCATACGTGAAATGGTTAACAATGGTGAGATTGTTTTGCAGCACTGCAGAACAGAGGATCAACTGGCTGACATCTTGACAAAACCATTGCCAAAGAAAGGTTTTGATCATTTCAGAAAATGCCTGGGTATGCAGCAGTTGAAATTAAGGGGGAGTGTTGGAATTTAATTCCAACTGCAAACAATTAATACAGAACTGAAATCTGATCTTCAGCAATTAATTTTAGATTGTTCGGTGCCGCAAAATTCCACTGATATTTTGCAGAATTAAATCCCCTGCAGATAGCCGTTTTATTTTTGCTGAAAAGGCATCACCGCCTTGCATCACCGTCTTCTGCAATAAATACGCAGATAAAGATCAGCAGATATTTTTGATTAGTTTATTGCTTAAAACAGATATTTATTTTCCTATAAATGTAAACGAACAACAGTTCTGTTTTTAAGCAAGGAAGTGAATGAGAGTAAGCAGAAAAGAACAACAGTTCTGTTTTCTGTAATTTCTGAACAGCAGTTCTATTTTTTGTCTCTGAGAGAAGGTTAGAAGAACAGAGTGTGTCTCTTCTGTAAATGCACAGTAGTGCTGAACCTACGATTTTCTGAGTTAAAGAAAATCGATTTCTGGAACTAAAGCGTTCCTCTTTTGTAACAACGAAGTTTTTTATATTAGTTTTTTGTTTACTGTTCATGAATACAAATTTATAGTTTATCAGTTTACTGTATTCCTGATTTTCAGTTGTTGTTACACCAAGTGTCAAAAACACTTTGTTTTTACTCTGTAAATTTATAAGTAATTTTGACGCCCATAAAGTGACTTGCGTCAAAATCGTGTTGCTGTTACACCGAGTGGCTTGATGTCAAAACTCGCGTTGCTGCAACACCACGAGCAGCGTTGCTGCAACACCAAACTGTGTTGCCACAACACCGATTCCAGAAAGCAATTTTTCTATTTTTTCTGTGTTAACAGAAACAGAGTGTTATTTCCTGTTGCTGCAACAGCGACTCCTGTTGCTGCAACACCAAGTCCAGAGAACGAAATTTTCAGTTTTTTGTGCTGAAACAGAGAAGTTTGGTATTGTCTGTTTGTTTAGGAATTTAGCAGAAAATTCCATCATATCAAAGAATTGTTCTGGGATGTTTTGTGTTATGGAATTCACCATAAAATTCCAACACATATACATGTTCACAAACTAACCTTTTTAGCAATTAAATAAACTCCTAAGAAATAACCTTGGTTTCTTTTATACAATAGAACTTTGATTCTTATAACTCATGCATTCAATTCTATAGCCTGATCTCACCACCAAGACTATATGAATAATTGCATGATCTTTTAAACTTCGACATTATTATTATTTCTAAGTTTCAACATCGCGGACCATGATGTATTATTCACAGATGGAAGTATTCCATGCCTTACACGTTCATTTCAATGTAAAGCTTATTGTTTCGAGTATCATCATTGTCATTACGAAGGTAAAAATTATATTTCCATACCACGTGGTAAGAAAAATCTAAAACTTGTATGTTTAGCTCTGGTAGTAATGCCATGTGGCGATCTTATGAAACCCTCGACGTGCGCACACGTCAACGGTGCATGAAATTATGGTTGGAATCAACGGCGGAAGGAAAACGAAGTTGTTTTTGGGTAACTACCCACCCCCATTCCGCCTCTTTGGTCTAATTTGCTCACCGCACATCCAGGGATAGGCTTTACAACTACAGGTTATGCCAAACCCTCGCTTCTTTTGGTTTGGACTTCACATATCACTCCTTCATAATTTATGAACCCAGTCAAGTGAGTCGTTGCAGAGGATTGAAATATGGGAGCTATGGTACTGGACATAATGCCTCCAGTTTTTACTGTGATTTTCACTCCAGGGAAATTTCTAAGTTACTTAATTCTTTCATCTCATTGTCCTCAAGTAATTACTCCTTCTGCGCCTACTCGCTCACATGAATCTACTATGTTTGAAATAAAAACCTAACTTCAGGGTTTCAATGTTTGTATTAGTGCGAAGGATTTTCCTTAGGTCATTATGAAATTTATTTTAAGAGCGAGGTAAAACTGTCCCAGCCATATCTTCCAAGTATAATTTATATTTAAAGCTTCCCACAATTATTTTTTTTATTTCCATATTATTGTCTATTTCTAATTGACAGTTAACATATGCTTCCCTCAAATTGCAAGTGTTGGACGACATAATCATCTTCTAAATTACTTAAGGTAAACCATAGAAAGGTTTTGAATTCCAAATTGGACTTTAACCTTTGGTTTTTCATATACATTTATGAAAAAGTGTATTTCTTTCACTCATACATTTCTTTTAATTTGTTTTTTAGGTTTGGTTCTCCTCTGGAACAAGCCTTTCTCGGCCTTTACTCGAATGGTACTATTATGTTTCTTTACGCAACCTTTTCAACTCTCTTTCTTCCCGGTTCTTATGTCCTTGATTTCTTTGCCAAAGCTCTCAATCGCAAGGCCAAGACCCTATCTAGGTGAACCTTTTGAGTTCTATATATTGAAATTTGATTTCCTCTCTTGGTAGGATAACGAGCAAGTTCTGAAGAAGTACCATCTTTGATTTAATAATATTATGAAGTACCATCTTTGATTTAATAATATTATCAATTGTACGTTTTAGTTAGTTCAACCAATAGAAACAGCGTGTGCCCATGAGACCTAGGATTTATACCTATATCTCATAAATTTGAAATTATTTCTTTATGCTATGTGAACAATATCTTATACAAATCTCGATTTTGTTGAAAGATTGCATGACTTGTATAATTTTCTTCATAGTTTGGTATTTTTTAATGACATCTACATGCATCAATTTTTTTTGGTTCTCTTTCACGAGAGTCCCATTTTATATAGTTATTTATTTCTTCTAAAAAGATATATATATATATATATATATATATATTTTCTCAAAAAATACAAGAATATATATGCAACAAAGTTTATTTTATTATTATTATATAGATATATGTGTGATTTTAGAGAGTACTTACTGATTCCTCAACTATATTCCTCCTCTATTTTCTTCTATCATCTATTTGTTTGTTTGCTTGTTTGTTTTGTTTGTTTGTTTTTTTTCTTTCTTTGTATATACAATAGCTTTTTAATGTTTAAGAAGTGATTTATTTGTATGCAAATAGTTATATCATTTTTATTAATTACTACTACTTAGCCTAGGAGATTTGATAGGACTTGTAATGGAACTTATCACTTCTTCCTATAGGGAGGTTGTAGTTTTTCGCACTTCCCTTTTTGGTAACTAACACTGATTCACATATTTTATTATTATAAGTAGTTTACACAAACATGTACCTAGTTCTAGACATGCATCACATAATACTTAGTTTCATATTTTTCTTGAATGTACTCCCCTAGTGTTACCATCTTTCCTATATAGTAATAACAACAATAAAAAACAAATTCATAACAGCTAAAATTTCCAAATCCACAGTTACTCTTTTCCCATTTACTTCTCTTTCTTTAAAAATTAGAACCCTTACTTACACAATGTTTTCTTCCAAAGCACCCTACAATATTATTTATCACATTACAACAAAATTCATAGGCTTGTAGAAGCAACCTCTCTTCTTATAGGTTAAGTTAAAATATTTTTAAATCTCAAAAGAAAATCATGATTAAAAATCATTATACAGTCTTGTGATCATATTCTTTAGTATCTTTTTGTAAAGAATAAACAACAATGACTGAATTTAAGAGATGCTTATCTAATCTTTCTCCTAGGAATGTAATGAGATCTATCTTCGCCCATATAATCATAAGCTAGTTTCTTTCTCTTCCTTGTCAAAGAAACATTCTTCTTCAAAACTAGATTCCCTTGAACCTCTAAGCACATCCTCTTTATTTCTTGAGGTTCCTACCAGTCTTTCTCTCCCTAGGGATTCCCAAGAAAAACTAGTTCCAATGGCATTTATCTCTAAGCACATTCTCTTTATTTCTTGAGGTTCCAACAAGTCTTTCTCTCCCAAGGGATTCCCAAGAAAGGTGAGTTCCATTGGCATTTATCTCTAACTAGGACATATATTTCTAATCTCCTAATTTTCTCTCTTTTGTCCTCCTCTTTAGACATAACTATTTCCATGAAAGTTAGCACTTAAGTTTAGAGAATAACACATAACACATTCATAAGAACATTTCCAACACAATTTTTATTTTTAATTTTTTATATAGTTAAAATATACAAAAAAAAAACATATATACTAGTATATACTACTATTATCTACTACATTAACATTTTCCTAACTTTTTTGACTTTCAATCATAAATAAAAAGATGAACCATATATAAGTCTTAAACACTTAAGTCATAGTTAGGTAACTAGAGGCATCACACATACCTAGGTGGGTGATGAAAATGGCATTGCATGCCAAGTGGCAACATGATATTGGCACCTAGGTACAAGTGGAGTCATGATATGAAAGTTAAGAATTAAGTTCAAAGAATAACTCATAACAAATTCATAAAAACATTTCCAAAGCAATTTATATATATATATATATACAAATACAATTACATTAACATTTTCCTATTTTTTTTATTTTCAATCATAAATAAAAAGATGAACCATATATAAGTCTTAAACACTTAAGTCATAGTTAAGTAACTAGAGGCATCATACATACCTAGGTGGGTGATGAAAATGGCATTGCATGCCAAGTGGCAACATGATATTGGTGCCTAGGTACAAGTGGACTCACAAATACTTAATGATATAGATGATGACAAGGAAAACTTAGCATGCTAGGTGGTGGCATGACATTTGTGCACTAGTACAAGTGCAACAACATGTGGAAAATGATGTGGCAATGTAGCAAGGTTCCACATGCCAATTCAACAAGATAGGGTGGCCAGGTAGACCATATTTGAATGACACATGGCACCACTCAGACGTGCCCTGTAGCACGATGATTTCATGATTATGTTAGCACTCATTTGACCATGGATGGTTAAGCCCTCCGTCATATCAAACAGTGGGAAGAAGGTCAAGCCCAAGCCCCAGCCCTTGGGACTACCCCGGTCACAACCTAGCCATAAAACATGGTTACGTTGCTCAATCATATGGGTGTCGGAGCTAGGTTGAAACCCAGGTTATGTTCGGCCCAGTGGCGTGAGGTTTCAACATCACATGTATAAATGCATGGGCGATGGAGTGGTATGATCAATCGGATTTAGCAACAAGCATCTGTATGACATCTTGGTTAGTGCAGGGTATTGCAGTTTAGGGGTTGTAGTTGGTTGCGTGGTTGAATCTGGTAGTGGTATTTGAAACCTTATTTGTTTGCGGCGTGGCTATATAATATATGTTATGCAAAGGACATTGAACGCAGAACACTGTAGCAAAGGTTCTTTGCATGGCAGGTGGTCACAGATTTTTTGTCTGCATAATGTAATGGGCGATACTTTGCAGTGAAAATGGTGACTGGCTTGTTGGTCATGCATTTAGTCTCGGCTTGGATCATAACGCCTATTGTGGCTTTATAGCAAATTTCATGCCATGGTGTTGTTTTGTACCCTTCGAGACATACGTAGATAAATAGCATTGGCAACCATTAAAGTGGATTTGGATTTTTGAGGTATCTCACAACTTAATTTTTTTAACATTTTTTAATTAAATTTAAAAACAAAAATGATAAATAAAACCTTCAGTTTTTTTACTCACATTATTTCACGGAGATTACATGCTACCATCCGTCGCTTAAATCTTAATATTTACCGGCACATAATGAAATTATTAAAATCCGACGGGAAACTTTTTTTTTAAGGTAAACATTTACGATAAAAATTTAGATGTTAACATGTCATTTTCATTATATATATATGTAAATATTTCATTTCGACTATAAATATCTTCATTGACTGTAGTGTGACTATATTGGTCTAACGGACGTTTTCTTTCACAATGAACCATAGTATGAACGTATCATAAAACTTTTTTAGCGGCCCATGTTATTTAACGCACTAAAATCCAAAATTGCGAGTCTAAGTAGATAGATTTGTGCCTTTGAATGCAATATTCTGAAACACAAACATTTTAAAATCATGTATCAATTCATAGAATCTCCCTCCATTAAACTAAAGCCAAAAATGCAAAATATATATCTCTGATTCTTATATCATAATTGCATATTAACTGCGGCGTGGAACTGTGATAAACAAGCCTCCCCGACATGAGGGCAATCGGCCTATTTCTATTAATATAGAGTATGTGCGGTACATGAGTAGGGCAGCGGGCTATTTCTATTAATATAGGGTATGTGCGGTACCTGCCTAACCTAATTGTGGGATTCAACTGAGACAGCAATTACTGGACTTGGAGACTTTGCAATGAAGATCCGTAATGAAGCGAAGGCTCGATTTCAGAGCAGGTCAGACGAAAATAACCTTAGGAAGCGGCCGGAGCCACGTCGGGCGGGTCGTCGTCGTCGTCATCGTCATCGTCGTCGTCTCCATCTCCACGGCGCCTACCGGACAGCAGAGCCCATGGGTATATGTTGTTGCTGAGGAGCAACCTCTTCAACTTCAACATCTTCAAACGCGGAACCCGAGACCTCTGAAAATCTCGCTGGCGCCAATCTCTTTTCTTCTAGAGCTGCGGGTGCATTGACTGTCCGTGTTCTGCGGTATTTATACGAAGGAAATTGGGTAGCCATGCTGGATGTTACTGCCGATTCATTGCCGTGGCGTACAGAACACACTCTGGAGCAATAAAACACACGGGCTTCCCTTCAATTCCACGTTAATGGTGTGGTATGAGCACCCACTCCACACTGTCTTTCCCTTTATCGCGTGTATGCACGTTTTGTGGTTGTTTGGCCTTTCATATCTCGGAACTCGCAATACGGTCCTTTCATTTTGTAATTGATTCTTGCTTTCTTGTGGTTATTGATCGATTTCGGGATCCCCACCTTTCATATTCGTTCCTTTTCGTCTTTCAGCTTCGCATTAATTCGCTGCGTTCAAGATTTTGAACATAAAACCCTAACCCTAAATGCGTCAAAGCCTCAGCTTCCGTGTCACGCATGCCTAATTAAATTAGCGTATTGATAAAGAAAACGGCAGAGTTTGGGAAAATGAGATCAAAATACAATGACTAATAACTAACGATTTAATTTAATTATGTTTCTAAATTTTTTATTTAATTATTAATATTTATTAAGTAAA
>APFE030747727.1:24822-38883 GCA_000404065.3 Pinus taeda | reverse complement strand
GGGAAGAGAGAGCGAGGTAGGAGAGAAAGGGAGAAAGGATGGACGAGAGAGAGGAAACATTCAAAAAAGAGGTATGGTAAATAAATAAAATTATAAATAAAGGGGATATATGGTAAATAAATAAAACCTCTTTTTATACCTACTTGAGAGGTATGGTAAATGAAAATATAAATAAACTAGAGGTATAGTAAATAAATAAAACCTCTTTTTATTTTTATTCCATAAACCTCTTTATATTTACGAAAACTCAAAAAATAAGTTTTATTTAGGTTAATCCTATGGGCCAAATACCATGGGACAAATACCATGTGCTAAATACCATTAGCCAAATACCATATTTATAAAAGAGGTATTGTAAATAAATAAATACAAGATAAATATAAAGAGGTATGGTAAATAGAAATCAACATCTAATTATATACCAAGCCTATGGGCCAAATACCATGGTAAATAAAAGAGGTACCATAAATAAATAAAAATATAAATAAACCAAATATATGGTAAATAAATAAAACATCTTTCTATATGGGCTCCATAATCCTCTTTACATTTACGGACATTCAAAAAAGAGGTTTTATTTAGGTGAAGGCTATGGGCCAAATTATTATGTCACTGCGCTATTTTTTTGTGTGTGAAGTGAATTTTTCATTGATCTCCAAAGTTGAGGATTGATTTTTCAAATATTTTTGAGGTTGATGTAAGCCCGCCGGAACCATGGCTCCAAAGGCCGAGGCTATACGTCATCCTCTACCCTAATGGTCCTCCTCGCTTGTTATCTATTACTGGTGCAAGTGGACCATGCTATAATTGTTATGATGGGTGGGAATATTAAAAACCCTGAGATTTGATTAGGATATGGTTCAACGCATTTCAATTGGAGGATGTTTTCGCGCTATATGTAGAGGATATACTTTTTTGTTGATTTACAATGGTGAAATTCAGTCTTGATTGTGAATGATTTAATGGCTTTGTTATTGGTGAAAAGGGTAGCAGATAACGCATTGTTAACTATTGCCGGTACAGGTGTTATGATGGGTGGCAATATAAAAAACCAATAGATTTCATTAGGATATGGTTCAACGCATTTCAATTAGAGGATAGAGTAGTAGGCAGAGGTGATCTAGTAACGTATTTATTATGTAATAAATTTAAACACAATGCGTATTACACAAAATATTTAGCGGAGTTCTAGAGCACCTCGACATTCAATTCACATTCAATTGGCTTTGTGAAAAGCTTCTATTCACTATCAATTTCCTTGCATTTTGAATTATCTTTGTGTTCATTGAGCCCTCATCCCTCCCACTGCATAGTGTTGTTGTTGGTATAAAGGCTTGGTGTTTGAGCGTTATCAGGTTGATTGGCATGTGCTTGTTGTTGTTGAATAGGGATTCAGGTGAGTAGTTTCTGGAGCTCAAAATTTCTCTGTTTTCTTCTGTTAATGTCAAAAAGAAATTTAGGTGTGTAGTTCTTTGGAGAAAGCCAGGGTATTCTCAGGACTTGTCTGGAGACTGTGGGAGAAACGAGAAATAGAGGTGGTAGTGATTTGCAGGCGTTTTAACTATTTCATTTTTTTGTTCTTTTGAGTTGCTTGGGTTGCTATTTTGAAAATTTTGTTCCTTGATTTTTAATCAGATTATTCTCTAGGTTGTTGATTGTGGTTGCAATATCTAGTCAGCGTTTTGTTAGAAAGTCGAGGTGTGGCAGTGATAGTGGTTTTTTGGTCGAAAAGGTTAGTTGTTCTAATTGCTTGTTTTTCCTAATGCCTTGTTTTCCAGAAAATATTGTTTGAATGGATTGTTCTTTATTATTTGCAATTGCTTGTTGCATTCGGTTGCATTCATTTGCATTTACATACTTGTTTATTCTTAATTGCATATTTCATCGTAGCTTGTTTCACATTAGCAAAGGCAGGGGCATACGTTACATTCTTTGGCTAGTGTCAGTAATAGTTAGTTTAAGTAGCAATAACAGATAAGGTGAGAGTGAGAAAAGGTTGAAGCATCAGAGGCACCCCACACAGGGGTAATAATTTTTTAGTCTATAGGGCATCGCTGAACTATAGGGGCCTAATGCATTCTTAGAAAAGACAGTGCTAGTCGCCTAGCCAGGTTAACATGATAATAATCCTACCCTACCAACCCTATAGCCCCTCTAGGAAAAAAATGTGATTCTGGGTTCTCGATTCACCCGCTCCTCAAGCAGTTGTATAGTTCAGTTAAGTTTTAGTCTAGTGTTTCCTGTCTCCTGTGGCCTATATTTTGGCTAGTGTTTACCACTCTATTGTTGATGATCTAAGAGAAAGAGTTACCAACGCGATGTTCTTACTAAGATCCATCAATCACTGCAATCCTTTTTCGAACAAGTAGGTAAATTCTGCGCTTGAGGGGGTTAGGGGTGTCAAGCTGGTGGTTGTCATTAGAAGAGGAATGCAAGGAGATTGATTTCTTTCTATGCATTTCGTTAGGTCAGCTCTATTTGTTTTAAGGTTGGGCTACGATCTCAGTATCTCTCATTGCTGCACATTCCCGATGAACTTACCCAGCTATGGCTCGGGTAGAGCCCAAAACAAAAATCTCCCGTGCCTTCACGCTGTTGTAAAATGTAACTAGGTTCGGTCTTCATAATGACATGTAATTATGATCTTTGTAAATGATGAAATAAAAATAATGAAATTATTTTTGCAATGCCTTGCTTCATGGGTTTCATGAGCAAGAGTTTTTATTTCTAGATGGCTTCGATTGAGAGCTTTAGAATTTGTCAAAGAGTCAAGAGTTTTTATTTCTAGATGGCTCCCATTGAGAGCTTTAGAATTTTTCAAAGAGTCAATGTCATGTATGAAGATCATGAGTCGATATATATGAGTCTATGAATATGTCTAGATAGCCCTCCAATGACAATCACTTTCCGTCCTCTTCAAAGTCGGCCTCCAAACTATGTGGAAGATCTCATGTCAGCTTGCATCAATAAACACATCCATTCGTACTATCGTGTCACTTATTTATGGGAAAAATACTATATATACGTGGCTATGGTCTTCACAAAAGGACACTCCATAAAACTTGGATACCTCTATAATTTTGGTGGGTAATTATAGTGACCAGTACTTCACAATCTTTGAGATTTCGTTGAATAATTACAATCATTAAGTTCAAATAAATTTAGTGAAGAGTACAATGTTCAGATCTCTATATTAAGGGATATTTCGGTGTTATATTACAATCAATTAAGCTTGGCTTTAGATCACATAAAGGAAGGAAACTTGAATAAGTTTAAGAGAGATGTTTAAAGGATAGTGAAGCTTTTTCATATGAAAAGGAAGGACAGTTCAGATGGACAACAATAAGTGATGAAGGAACAATGAAGCTGTCGAAATAGTGTTCAGTGATGTGTCACTGTGCTTTAATGATACTGCAGAGGTCACATTTTGATGATAATACATTGACAAGTTTTGGTGCCATGACTAGTATATCTACAGTTCGTTGAAGAGATGATATCAGAGAAAAGAAGAAAACGAGGAATCAAGAAGAAGATCAAAGGACTAGTGTCTTGGTCTTGGAGTGGCTAATAGGTCAAGGGTCTTGGTCTTGGTATTCGCCAAATGGAATCTCTATAAGAAGAATTTGTGCAGGTTTTCCTCTCAAAGAGTGAGAGGTTTTGGCCCTGGCTCATAGCCTAAATGTTGTGTCTCTTGTCTATTTATGTTCATGCATTGGTTACTATTTGATGAAGAAGAACACTGATAATCGAATGAGAAGAATATACTAATCTAAAGAAGTAAAAATCATTCAAAAGTAGTCATTAATGAAAGAGAAATCATCTAACACTAATGCCCTAGATTTCTCAACATGGTATCAAAGCTAAGGTGCTGAAGTCAAAGGAAGGGAATCTAATCAAAGAGGCATTCAAGGATTAAGTTTCAAGGAAGGCATCAAAGCAATTTGAAGGTGATTAATTCAAAATATCAAGATCTACATTGAAGAATCAAATCCTAGATCAAAGAAGCAGTTTGCAACAACAAGAGATTTTGTTTCTATAATTATCATTAAAAGGCCACAAAGATCCTCATCAAGGTGTCTACAAGGCAAGATAGCTTGAAGGGCTTTAAAGTTGAATATCACATCATCTTGGAGAATTTTGAAACTCTAGAAGCATTTATGATATACATTACAAGAGAAGTCGAAGTATATTAAAGGTGAGAAGGCATTGTCACCATTTTCAAGGTTATAAAGCAAGAAAGGATCCTCTTCTTACCCTAAAAAAATATCATCTAAGGAAGCAAAAAATCATCCTCATCAAAAGGATCAACCTTTTCTATTGAAGAAATCCATTTTCATTTGGAAGAAGATCATCCAAGAGGGAGCACTAATACATCTTCAACCATCATCAAAGTGATCAAGTAGAAGAGTTCACATTCACTTGTAAAGTAAGTATCTTTCACTCTTTAATCAAATTTGGTAAAATGACTTCATGTTTGCAAGGATATCTATAATTTGGATGGGTCATCAAAATTCCTTGCATGAAAAAGGAGGATAGACATTGTCCTTTAAGAAGTTGAAGTCATTGAAAAAGGTCTCCTCCGAATTAATGGAAAGGGATACTTATGAAAGATCCCCTCATATAACAATAATGGAGACATCCAAGAGATCCATATGAGAAACTCATTCTCTGAAGGTACGTTAAAGAAGGTCCCATGAATTAGATATAATCTACACAAGAGTAATGATATCAAAGGATGAAGGATATCTTCATAAGGTCTCATCTACGAGATCTAGGAAATAAGATAATCATCATTGATATATAATGCACTAATTGATAATCATGGTAACAAATGTCCACGGGATAAGAAAGTTACCTCATTCAACAACTTGTGATTTCTAAGCAAGATAGAAGAATACATGTTGAGGGAAAATGTGTTGAAGGATAAAATGTAAGGATTCAGACACTTTGTCAAAAGGACAGAAGAATATAGCTAAGATTCAATGCTATGAATATGAACATTACAAGAAAGGTTGTCCTTATCTTAAGAAGGAAAATAACAAGGAATTCCATTTCACCGAAGAAGTGGAGGAGGCTAAAAGAAGAAAATCCAAGAAAGAGAAGCATTAGAAACAAGAGCTCGTGACATCACCATAGGGAAACATGAAGGATCATTGTAACAAAATCTATGGTGGTCAACTTTGGAGGATATAGCTCTTGGTGACCTCAAAAGAAGAAGTCATCTAGGACAAGTCTCATCATACAACAGTTTAAAAGGGAAACATACACTAAATAAGGACACGTGAGATGGAATTCTCATTAGAGGATTCATCAATCGAGAAAGGAAGCAAGTGTTTCATGGGGAACTCCAACTTGTGGAGTTCATGGGATGATGGTATGATGTCATGAGAGATGAAACAGATCAAAGGGTTGAAGATCCTTTCAATCAAGGAAGCTACTAAAAGAAGCCTAGATGACCTAAATGTAAAATGAGGTATGTATGCTTGTATTTAAAATTATAAAGTCACATTGTATGGTTACAGGTAACAAGGATCATTACTTCTATTTTGAGAAGCATGATCAAAGGAAAATAACCTCCTCCTATGAAATAATGTTGGAAGGCATGAGTCACACTAGATGAAATCAACATAATATGTTCTCATATGAAGTATGAGGTGGTTGACTTCGATTGAGGAACTTTGATTAGAAGTCCCTAGGAATGAAATGTGTGAGGTAGGAAGAGATTGTGATAATATGTGACGAAGGTAGAAGGCATTCAACATTTGAAGTCCAAGAAGATTTGACTAGAAGATCTCCTGGAAGGATGTGAAGAACTCTGATGGAAGTTCGAAAAAGTTAGAGACCCTTGACATTGAACATCTATGGTATATGTGTCAATCTGCATGCAGGATGCTGATACTTATAGGAAGATTTCATGGTGAAAGATCATCAGAAAGGTAAATATGATTTGAAGTGTTCTGTGATTATTTTTGAAGTAACATTTGGTTGGGCTTATGTAGGACTATCAAAGGGAAGATATGTGAATGACTTTCAAGCAGACCGTATAGAAGGATGTAATGTCCTTATGTAGGACTATCAAAGGGAAGATATGTGAATGACTTCCAAGCAGACCATATAGAAGGATGTATTGCCCTTTTGAGAAATATGGCATGAAAGTAGAATGACATGAAGCAAATCTAGATGGAAAATCTGATGGATCACTTTTTGATGAGTTAAGGACATGGCTAACTCATGGATAAAAGTGATGGATGGTCTATGTCCTATATATAGAAGTTCCCAAAAGTTGAAGACTCCTTAATGAAATTCATGACATCAAAGAAAGGATCTCTTCATGCAGCTGTTTGTTTTAGGATCTCCACATGAACAACTACTATAGGTCCCTGGTTAAGAGGGAGTCTGAGAAGAAGTTTCTTACTTAGAAGAAACTCAGAAATTCCTAAGTCGGAATATTAGGTACATTCCTCTGTGTTAGGAATGAGTACATTAATGGAATAAAACCTCCTGGTATAAGAAGGAGAGATAGACATGTTGTTCTGTGCTTCACCTAAGAAGACATAATGGAGGATTGTGTAATCATTTGGAATGCGACGTTCTTGTGGGATGAAATAGGGAATCCCATGAAAGAATGGTAGTGGAGGACCAATATTCTTTGAGGAGTGGGGAGTCCAAGATAAGAATAGTCCTCATGGAGCATATCCTAAGAGAACTCGGGTGGTGTATGTTCTGAGAGGGAAAATGACGATGAGGGTGTCTATAAATCATTGGGTCTTGCCAGTATTGGCCTCAACATCTTGTGGAGAGATGGCGTTGTTAGTCAAGGACTTAATATATAACAATGTTGTTCGATATGATGCTATACAAATGAGCCACAAATCTGAATTCTCTTATGAGAAATTCTTCAGATTGAGAATGACCAAGTACCATAATGAATACCTCCCTAGTTAAGAGGGAGTGTTGTAAAATGTAACTAGGTTAGGTCTTCATAATGACATGTAATTATGATTTTTGTAAATGATGAAATAAAAAAAATTAAATTATTTTTGTAATGCCTTGCTTCACGGGTTTCATGAGAAAGAGTTTTTATTTCTAGATGGCTCCCATTGAGAGCTTTAGGGTTTGTCAAAGAGTCAATGTCATATATGACGAGCTCTTCTTGAGCATGAGTCAATGTATATGAGTCTATGAATATGTCTAGATAACCCTCCTACGACAAGCACTTGCCATCCTCTTCAAAGTCGGCCTCCAAACTATGTGGAAGATCTCATGTCGACTTGCATCAATAGACACATCCATTCGTGCTGTCATGTCAGCTTGTCTATGGAAAAACTATTTTATATATGTGGCTATTGTCTTCGCAAAAGGAGAGTTCAAAAAAATCGAATACCTATGCAATTTTGGTGGGTAATTATAGTGGCTAATTACAGTGAACAATACTTCACAATCTCTGAGATTTCGGTAAAGAATTACAATCATCAAGTTTGGATAAATTCAGTGAAGAGTACAATGTTCAAATCTCTATATTAAGGAATATTTTGGCGTTATATTATAGTCAATTAAGCTTGGATTCAGGTCACGGAAAGGAAGGAAACTCAGATAAGTTTAAGAGATATGTTTAAAGGATAGCGAAGGCATGTCATATGAAAAGGAAGGAAAATTCAGATGGACACCAATAAGTGATGAAGGAACAATGAAGCTGTGGAACTAGTGTTCAGTGATGTATCACTGTGTTTTGATGATACTGTAGAGGTCACATTTTGATGACAATACATTGACATGTTTTAGTGTCATGATTAGTATATCTATATTTCGTTGAAGAGATGATCTCAGAGTGAAGAAGAAAACGAGGAATCAAGAAGAAGAACAAAGGATTAGTGTCTTGGTCTTGGAGTGGCTAATAGGTTAAGGGTCTTGGTCTTGGAATTCGTCAATTGGAATCTCTATAAGAAGAATTTATGTGGGTTTTCATCTCAAAGAGTGAGAGGTTTTGGCCTTGGCTCAAAGCCTACACGCTCTGTCTTTTGTATATTTATGTTCATGCATTGGTTACTGTTTGATGAAGAAGAAAATTAATAATCTAAAGAGAAGAAGATACTAATCTAAAGAAGTAAAAAGCATTCACAAGCAGTCACAAATGAAATACAAATCATCTAACACTAATTACCTTGATCTATCAACACACACTTCATCACTAGGGGCTACTATGGAATGTAGAATCTCCCTGGACACCGACTACCAAATCTGGATCTTGTGTCTTAGCCAAGCTAGTGCAGAGGCTCATAGATAGAATTTCACTCGCCTTATTTTATAATATGAATATACCAGGTTTTTGGACTACTTGGACAAGGGTTGTGTGATTTTATTTTGTGATCAATGCTTGCGCATGTCTTTTATTTGCCGCCTGCTTTTCCTATTTGTAATAAAAGGACTTGTTGTCCCAATAGAAGTTGTTGCCATTTTATGATTCATTTCATTCCTTTGTTATAATATGAAAATCTGTCATGGGAGTTCAGGTTGTAGATCAATTTTTAAGGATTTAAACAATTCTAGGCATTTTATTTATTTTATTTTCTTTTTCTGGGGTGTGTTGATTCCTCGAAAATCGTTGCAACAACATCGGGGAAAACCACCCGGACCGGACCTTAATGCAGCTCCTTTTCCGTTTGGTATGGTGGCTCCGACTGGAAATAATGGGACCAGTTTCCCAATGATGAATAAAAGGGGGATGGATGAGTGATTGGTTTTATAATAAGTGGTAATGGATGAACGACTTAATCTAAAAAGTGAAAATACAAATAACTATTCTATCCCGGGAAATTTCTATTCTTAAGTGCAATGTTTGATAATATTTGTTCATAAATAAGAATATAGATGACTTTATTTGATAAACATAGACATTCATTCATATAATAATTGCTTTGTTCAAATAGTTGAACAAAGTAATTAATAAAACATTGTTACTCTTGTCTTTTATATATTACTGATACATGTATGACTAAAAGAAAAGCATCCTGTAAACATCCAATAGTGAAAAATATAAAGAATGCTGTTGAAACACATGCATATATTCAATAATAGCAAGAGTAATCAAATAACAATTCACATAAAAAGAATGAATTCAGATCATAGATAGTAGTACCATATGTGCTGCAAATCATTCCCAATATCAATCGCAATTCGAATTCCTTCTTTCAACTCAGATATACTTTCATATAAAGGCAATAGTGCACATCCACATAAAAGCTTCATTGTCAAAAATTGGAATAATTCACCGAGTCTTTATAAAAAAATATACCTGAAGTACAGTAGTGCAACTTCCAGGTTTGAGTCTTATACAAAAAATGAGGACCCTTTCTAAATGCATGAAAGGGTCTATAAATACTTAATTAACTAAATAACTACAAAAATAAAATGCTATTTAATTGGTACAACTGGATCTTGAATATCTTCTTCTCAGCAAATTGGTAGTCGGCAGCATGATTCATCATTCTGGCTGTTTTCCCTTTGATTTGAGTTGGCATATCGCTAGCATCGGTTCCACTTCTTGAGGGCGGCTGAGACGAGAATGGAGCTGAGCCGAGTATGTGGCATCATGTATATCGGGAATAATACAACCGATTGCATCTGTTAGACACTTGAGGGTGGCTCTCTGGCTGTATGGTTTTACTAGGAACAATCAATAGGTGTCCCAAGTTAAACTTTGAATACCTGCAATTAACCTTCCATTCTTTTCCAGCTCCTGATAAAATGATTGCTCCAATGTTTTAGCCGATAGCAATTTACCTGGTGTACATTGCGAAATCATATTAGATAAATAGAGAGTGTTGTTAATTAATTCAATCAAATTACTTGTGGATAATTTGCATTTAGAAACTTCTCTCTCTGCTTTCATCAACTGGGACCGCCATTCCAAGAATAGGATTTCTTTATGTGATTCTAAGATTTTGGGCAAATTTGCTGCTTGTCCCTCACTGGTGTCTTGCTAAGTAAGAAAATCTGTTAAGGTCTCATCGACCTGCTCTAAGTCCTGTCTAACATCGACTGATTTATCGATTATTGATGCTGTGATATCACAAAGGGGCTCAACCTGAGAAATATTATGACACAGTAGTCTTATTCGTGCTACCGGTGCCTTATTAATCTGTAGCGCTTCTGTTCTGAAATCGGTAGGCTGCGGAAGACTCTTGAACTTCTCTATTTGAAGTGATAGTTGAGCAATTTGCTCATCTTTTGTTTTCACCATTAGTTCATTCATCATCTTTAATTTTGCCAACGCTTCTGATAATTCTTTCTACCTTTGAATCATGCTTTAATCTACCTTCTGTTTTTCTTCAAGTAGCTACTTATTTAGTTGATTATTTAACTGTTGCTGTGTTGACAATTGCAGTTCTAATTGTTCAACTTTCTGTTGTGCCTCCGACAGCTGTGTTTGTAACAAAATAATTGCCTGGTCTTTTTCTTTTAGCAAATTACTCACTTCTAATGCCTTGTCCATGGTGGCCGCCGAATAGGCTCTGGCATACTGGGACAGCTTTGTTAGGTCATCAGAATGATCGACCTCCTCTTTCCAAACTACGTTGGCCGTCTCTGTTTGTTCTAGGAACAGGGAAGGTTGATCAATCCTTCTCCTTTTCCGCTGTCGCTTTACTACGACCCTGTGTTTTGGGCTGTAAAAGATATCCAATGGAGGTATATCCTCCACCTGCAAAATGATTTGATCCGAAGGATCTTTCAGAATTATTTCTAAGTCTGTACTATGGGGTAGGCCGCTGGTTCCTTCACTTGGAACCCTTTTTGACGCTGTATCCTGTGTATATGTTGCTTTGGGTGTATCGACATCTTTTGAGCTTTCCAGATTTCTTATGATGGAGTCAAATTGCTACCATTCTTGGAGCAATTTCGGATCAATCTGGGTATCCAAATTCACATCCTTGCTGCCCTTATCCTGCTCTTTTTTCTGTTCCTCCTCATGTATTTTCTCTTGCTCTTTCCTTCGCGCTTCCTCCTGTTCTTTTCTCTGTACTTCCTCTTACTCTTTTCTCTGTACTTCCTCCTGCTCTTTGCTATGGACTTCCTCAAGAATTTTTGATGTAGCAAGAGGTTCGTCGGTGAGTTGCTGTTCAGGCTCGCTTGATTGTATCATCAGGGCAGTAGCTAGTAAATCTAGAGGCAGAGTTTGCAACCTCTGCTCTCTGAGTTTTTTGAATTCCATTAACCCTTCATCTTGAT
Source organism: Pinus taeda (assembly GCA_000404065.3). NCBI lineage: Eukaryota > Viridiplantae > Streptophyta > Pinopsida > Pinales > Pinaceae > Pinus > Pinus taeda. Next base: position 27,657 of record APFE030747727.1, on the reverse strand, counting down.
ATCTCATTTTAGCTAGTGTTTGAACCTGAAGTAATGACTCCGCCGAGGAAAATAGGTCATCAAACTCGTCTTCTTTATTTTCAAACTTTGTGAGTTTTGCCTGTCCAAGTACATTACAGACGATTTTTCTTGGGTCAAATCGTCTATTAGGAAGAATGACGAGATTCAGTATATTTATCTTTTCTGCTTCCTTGTCTACATGCTTATAGTCATGCAGAGTGTAAACACCACACCTTAGAGGAAAAGGAGGCCATACTTGCTTCTTTGAATTCCTTAGAGTCTTGGTTGCTTCTGCGGACGTAATCTGATATGCTATTTCTCTAGTCAATAGCTTGTCGGGTATGTACAAGGGAAGGACATGAGGCCTAGCAAGGATGCCGAAAACTCTTATATATGTAAATTTATCCTCTCTGAACCAGTTTCCTAGGGTGGTTAAGTCAATCTCTGGTTGTGAGGAAATCTTCGGAGCAGGTTTGTCAAAAATGGCATAGTAGATGGGCAACATAAAACCATTACAAACTTGATACATGTGGTCTTTATAATGGGCTTTCCACAACTTCTGGTGATAGATATGAATCGCCATGGGGTCTTGTGGAGTCCATTTCCACCCCAGCACAGGAAATTCGGAGTTAAAACAAAGAGTATCTAAGATGTAGGCACTATAATAAAATGGAGGAATAGAATTATCAGTAATGCAAGTTTTATTTCTGAACTCAAGAATAACAGTGGCTAACTTATCAGATAATATATTTCCCCAATCCATTATCTCGCTATTGACTGCTGCTTCCATTAAAGGAACCATATTTATTGAGAATTTTGAGGAATCATGCAATCTCCAAATCCTACACATCATTGCCCCAGCGTAACAATAAGGAGAACATAATGAATCGACAGAGTACTTACCCGAGGACTCATGCTTGTGTCTTGCGGGGTTCTGTCTCCATTCCCGTATAGGTGCTGATTCAATTTCATTTTCATCTTTGAACTTCTCCAGAAATGTTTTGTTATACTTCTTCTGTGGTTCAGGCAAATGGTACATTTGTCTCAAATCATTAGGTTGAAACGAACCGAAGACTCTCCCATCAATTGTGCAGAATGTTCTATTCGTAACAGGGATTTCCTCAACTTCCCACCTCACTACATCTGTATACGGATGAATTTTCTTTCGAGCCGCTATTCAGTGTAAGTAGGAATCGGCTAAATCCTTTAGGGTAGCCTCTGACTTTCGGTTTGAACTTGCTATAGCTTGTACTGATACTGTTTCAGGCTCTTCGGCTTCAACTAGATTATAGATGCTTTGCCAGCTAGTATTGCCGAGGCCAAGACAGGTAGTGTCTGAAATCAATCCTTTTTTACTTGGTCCTGGATCGGCGGTAGATTGTCCTGTCACTGCAGGAGCTGAAGCTGCTCCAAATATTTTGAATTTCTTCCCCATTTGGCCTAAATTTGTTGCTTCGGAGGAGCTATGTGCAGGAGATAAAATGAATGTAATGGAGAGAATAGGTGGTGCGAACCAAGTATGAAAGAGTTATATCAATCAATGAATAATGAAGGATTAAAATAATACCGCCGCGGATACAATCTTTGAAGAGATTTTGGCATAACTGCTTCATTAATTGGTCATTTAATCCTGTTAATGATTTAAATGCTCATCATGTCATTTATTCGCCAAATAATTCATTTAAGCGTGGCTTTGATCTTTTGGCGATTAATCACAAGTGAATCGCTATCGAGAATAGAAAGGGTTTTAATAATAAATTAACATAATATACTCAAGCCTTTTCAATCTTTTTTGAAATTTGCGCTTAGCTTTATCGCGATCAGAAAGCAGAGAAATGCTCAAGTAGTTACATTTGTGTCATTGCAAAAGCCCCGATCGCCGATAGCGATAAAGCTAATTTGCATCGGGAGTTTTTAGAAGGGTGACTTTTGTTGTGTGTATGCTATATTCCCTGATCGCCGATAGCGATATCGCATCGGAGCAAAGAGAGAGGGCCTTTTGTTACACTCGCTTACCTTTCCCGATATCTGATAGTTATTCACTTGTCGAATCGGGGCAAACCAATGGGTCTTTTTTGTTATGCATCCTTTGTTATTGTGATATGCGATCTTGCGATCGCTTTATCACAATAATAAAGAATTATTCATTTATTTTATAAGACCGATTTATGTTCATTCAAAGGTTTATAATGTATTGTTTCTTTCGGACCTTTTGAGGAATGATGAGTTGATACCAATTTTATTCATAAATCTAAAAGGGACCCATTTCATATTATAGTTGAAGGTAAAATTTTATGAAATGGGGGGTTCTTATACAACACAACAATTGGCGATTCGCTGGGAGAAACAGTTATCTCTGAGAAATGTTGAAATTGTTAGACTTTCTTTATATAGAAATCTTATCAAAGAGGAAAATTATAATATAACTAGGTATACATACATTCTGAATCTAATAAGAGCTATTTTTGCTAATTTCTTCTCTTGTTAAAATTAAATACATTCTAATTTTTAAATTGGCCTCTATTGGTTGATAATGATAAAGCAAAGAAATTTTCCAACTTAGCCTTTTTAATGACTCCTTTGTCATAGGTAGAGCCTCTGATAGAGTTTCGACAGGGATACCTTTTAACCATTTGATTGTCCATTATCCCATCCATTTCAGAGTATAATTAAAAGAATGAATCCAAAAATATGCTTTCATATTTTGTATTTCCTTTTATTTTCTATTATTTTGTAAGATAAAAAGCCATTGTCCTGGTTTGGTGGCCAGCTGTTTGACAATGCCATTCACTGGTTGTAATCTAACCGAACAAGCTGGCTCGTGATGAGACCCCT
>APFE030747727.1:5155-19788 GCA_000404065.3 Pinus taeda | reverse complement strand
CTAGGAACAACCAATAGGTGTCCCAAGTTAAACTTTGAATACCTGCAATTAACCTTCCATTCTTTTCCAGCTCCTAATAACATGATTGCTCCAATGTTTTAGCCGATAGCAATTTACCTGGTGTACATTGCAAAATCATATTAGATAAATAAAGAGTGTTGTTAATTAATTCAATCAAATTACTTGTGGATAATTTGCATTTAGAAACTTCTCTCTCTGCTTTCATCAACTGGGACTGCCATTCCAAGAATAGGATTTCTTTATGTGATTCTAGGATTTTGGGCAAATTTTCTGCCTGTCCCTCACTGGTGTCTTGCCAAGTAAGAAATTCTGTTAAGGTCTCATCGGCCTGCTCTAAGTCCTGTCTAGCATCAACTGATTTATCGATTATTGATGCTATGATATCACAAAGGGGCTAAACCTGAGAAATATTATGACACAATAGTCTTATTTGTGTTACTAGTTCCTTATTAATCTGTAGTGCTTTTGTTCTGAAATTGGTAGGCCGCGGAAGACTCTTGAAATTCTCTATTTGAAGTGATAGTTGAGAAATTTGCTCATCTTTTGTTTTCACCATTAGTTCATTCATCGTCTTCAATTTTGCGAACGCTTCTGATAATTATTTCTGCCTTTGAATCGCGCTTGAATCTACCTTTTGTTTTTCTTCAAGTAGCTGCTTATTCAGTTGATTATTTAACTGCTACTGTGTTGATAATTGTTGTTCTAATTGTTCAACTTTCTGTTGTGCCTCCGACAGCTGTGTTTGTAACAAAATAATTGCCTGGTCTTTTTCTTTTAGAAAATTACTCACTTCCGATGCCTTGTCCATGGTGGCCGCCGAATAGGCTCCGGCATACTGGGACAACTTTGTTAGGTCATCGGAAGGATCAAACTCCTCTTTCCAAACTACGTTGGCTATCTCTGTTCGTTCTGGGAACAGGGAAGGTTGATCAATCCTTCTCCTTTTCCACTATCGCTTTACTACGGCCCTGTGTTTTGGGCTGTAAAAGACATCCAATGGAGGTATATCGTCCACCTGCAAAATGATTTGATCTGAAGGATCTTTCGGAATTATTTCTAAGTCTGTACGATGGGGTAGGCCGCTGGTTCCTTCACTTGGAACCCTTTTTGACGCTGTATCCTGTGTATCTATTGCTTTGGGTGTATCAACATCTTTTGAGCTTTCCAGATTGCTTATGATGGAGTCGAATTGCTGCCATTCTTGGAGCAATTTCGGATCAATCTGGGTATCCACATTCACATCCTTGCTGCCCTTATCCTGCTCTTTTTTCTGTTCCTCCTCATGTATTTTCTCTTGCTCTTTCCTTCGCGCTTCCTCTCGTTCTTTTCTCTGTACTTCCTCTTGCTCTTTTCTCTGTTCTTCCTCCTGCTCTTTTCTATGGACTTCTTCAAGAATTTTTGATGTAGCAAGAGGTTCGTCGGTGAGTCACTATTCAGGCTCGCCTGATTGTGTCATTGGGGCAGTAGCTAGTAAATCTAGAGGCAGAGTTTGCAAGCTCTGCTCTCTGAGTTTGTTGAATTCCACTAACCCTTCATCATGATATCTCATTTTAGCTAGTGTTTGAACCTGAAATAATGACTCCGCCGAGGAAAATAGGTCATCAAACTCGTCTTCTTTATGTTCAAACTTTGTGAGTTTTGCCTATTCAAGTACGTTATAGACGATTTTTCTTGGGTCAAATCGTCTATTAGGAAGAGTGGCGAGATTCAGTATATTTATCTTTTCTGCTTCCTTATTTGCATGCTTATAGTCATGCAGAGTGTAAACACCACACCTTAGAGGAAAAGGAGGCCATACTTGCTTCTTTGAATTCCTTAGAGTCTTGGTTGCTCCTGCGGACATAATCTGATATGCTATTTCTCTAGCCAATAGCTTGTCGGGTATGTACAAGGGAAGGAAATGAGGCCTGACAAGGCTGCCGAAAACTCTTATATATGTAAATTTATCCTCTCCGAACCAGTTTCCTAGGGCGGTTAAGTCAATCTCTGGTTGTGAGGAAATCTTCGGAGCAGGTTTGTCAAAAATGGCATAGTAGATGGGCAACATAAAACCATTACAAACTTGATACAGGTGGTCTTTATAATGGGCTTTCCACAACTTCTGGTGATAGATATGAATCGACATGGGGTCTTGTGGAGTCCATCTCCACCCTAGCACAGGAAATTCGGAGTTAAAACAAAGAGTATCTAAGATGTAGGCACCATAATAAAATGGAGGAATAGACCTATCGGTAGTGCGAGTTTTATTTCTGAACTCAAGAATAGCAGTGGCTAACTTATCAGATAATATATTTCCCCAATCCATTATCTCGCTATTGACTGCTGCTTCCATTAAAGGACCATCTCTATTGAGAATTTTGAGGAATCATGCAATCCCCAAATCCTACACATAATCGCCCCAGCGTAACAATAAGGAGAACATAATGAATCGACAGAGTACTTACCCGAGGACTCATGCTTGTGCCTTGTGGGGTTTTGTCTCCATTCCCATATAGGTGCTGATTTAGTTTCATTTTCATCTCTGAACTTCTCTAGAAATGCTTTGTTATACTTCTTCTGTGGTTCAGGCAAATGGTACATTTGTCTCAAATCATTAGGTTGAAACGAACCGAAGAATCTCCCGTCAATTGTGCAGAATGTTCTATTCGTAACAGGGATTTCCTCAACTACGCACCTCATTACATCTGTATACGAAAGAATTTTCTCTCAAGCCGCTATTCGGTGTAAGTAGAAATTGGATAAATCCTTTAGGGTAGCCTCTGACTTTCGGTTTGAACTTGCTGTAGCTTGTATTGATACTGTTTCAGGCTCTTCGGCTTCAACTAGATTATAGATGCTTTGCCAGTTAGTATTGCCGAGGCCAAGATAGGTAGTGTCTGAAATCAATCCTTTTTACTTGCTCCTGGATCGGCGGTAGATTGTCCTGTCACTGCGAGAGCTGAAGCTGCTCCAAATCTTTTGGATTTCTTCTCCATTTGGCCTAAATTTGTTGCTTCGGAGGACCTCTACGCAGGAGATAAAATGAACATAATGCAGAGAATAGGTGGTGCGAACCAAGTATGAAAGAGTTATATCAATCAATGAATAATGAAAGATTAAAATAATACTGCCGCAGATACAATCTCTGAAGAGATTTTGGCATAACTACTCCATTAATTGGCCATTTAATCCTGTCAATCATTTAAATGCTCATCATGTAATTTATTCGCCGAATAATTCATTTAAGCATGGCTTTGATTTTTTGGTGGTTAATCACAAGTGAATCGCTATCGGGAATAGAAAGGCTTTTAATAATAATTTAACATAATATACTCAAGCCTTTTCAATCTCTTTTGAAATTTGCGCTTAGCTTTATCGCGATTGGAAATCAGAGAAATGCTCGAGTAGTTACATTTGTGACATTGCAAAATCCCCGATCGTTGATAGCGATAAAGCTAATTCGCATCGAGAGTTTTTAGAAGGGTGACTTTTGTTGTGTGTATGCTATATTCCCTGATTGCCGATAGCGATATCGCATCGGAGCAAAGAGAGAGGGCCTTTTGTTACACTCGCTTACCTTTCCTGATATCCGATAGTTATTCACTTGTTGGATCGACGCAAATCAATGGGTATTTTTGCTATGCATCCTTTGTTATTGCGATATGCGATCTTGCGATCGCTTTATCGCAATAATAAAGAATTATTCATTTATTTTATAAGACCGATTTATGTTCATTCAAAGGTTTATAATGTATTGTTTCTTTCTGACCTTTTGAGGAATGATGAGTTGATAGCAATTTTATTCATAAATCTAAAAAGGACCCATTTCATATTATAGTTGAAGGTAAAATTTTATGAAATGAGGGGTTGTTGTACAACACAACAGGGTGGTATTTTGAAATTCAAATCCTTGAAACAAAAATCTCGGCCTCATTATTGTAAGTATGAAATCTTGGTATGATTTCTTGAACACTATCTAAAAAATTTATGAAATAATATTAGATGGAATAGCTTCTGAAACATTTTGCTCACAATTTATCTCAACGCACATATATACAATGGCATATTTATCATACAAATCGTGAATCGTTTCATCCCTAGATTTCTAATTAGTTTTTTTGAAACGGATTCCTTATGATATTCTTAGGCAAAATTATAATGGCCATAGTAGCCAAATTATTTTCATAGAATTCCACCAATATTCATCGTTGTACGAACATTTCAAAATATTATTTATTAGCAATACAAATTTATTTATATCACTTGTGCTCAATTTCATAGCTGTGGATATAGTCAATATTTGTCATTGCTTATGTGACAGCCATTTGGCACTGGTATTTACTTTACATGACAAATTTTTAGAGAATTTTAACTTTTTTACATACTTAAATTTTAGATTTTAGATGATGTAATTTCGTAGGTTGACCTTAGCCGTTGCCAAGGCTCTAGAACTCATAGCCACCAATCCAGGACAACATCCGTCGTGGGCATTAGGTAAGTGATTTAAATTAAAAAATAAACTACCTGTCACACACATCTCTTTATTTTTGCAATTAATTGTTATATTAAAATTTAAAAAAAGTCAATTTTTTTTTTTTTTTTAAACTATGAGACATTTATGATGAGATGGCTAAAAATATTTATGGCATCCTACATACTCTCATATATTGGATTTATAAAAAATTAGACATCAACGATGAGAGGAAGAAATTTTTTTATGGTTACTACATACTATTTATAAAATTCTTTTCTATAAAATAGGATTTGAGAGTAAAAAGTAACTATTCGAATTTGAGGTTCAATGAATTCCGATGAGTCGATGAAAAAGATTCAATGCACTTAATGCGAAGTACGTGTGATAAAATTTAGTATTGGTTTAACATTATTATATATATATATATAGTAAGCTTGGCAAGACTATATCTTCATCATGTCCGATATATCACCCCGATAAAATTTTAGTATTGGTTTACAATATTATATTATATATATAGTAAGCTTGGCAAGACTATATCTTCATCATGTCCAATATATCACCCCGATCGGGCGGGGAATTGGACCAATGACTTCACATCAAAGAGTGCCTTAATAGAGCACCCAATCACCATCTATCCAAAACCCCGAGAACATATTTAACAATAAATTTTATCATTAATGAATATATTAAAAAAAACTCCATAGGGCGTGTAGATTAAATGTATTATAATTTGAATTTTTCTGCCCATTTAAACAAATTGGGAGGGAAATTAAAATTTTACTCTGAAATTTAATAAAAAATATATTGTATAGGTGGAATTGTAATTGTTAAATATAAAATTGAATTATTGTAATAGGAGTATTTTAATGATATTAAGCTTAAAAATCCTACTTTGCTAGTGCTTTGGTGCTTTATGGATGTTTTTTTCATTTTCATTTTTATATTTATTGAGCTGCATGAATTCATTTGTTTGGAGCTAAAAGTAGTTATATTACAACATACATCATGGTTGCTCTTGTTGCATGTTGCTGGCAATTTTTTATGCAACTCAGATATGTAGTTTCGTTTTTGTTTGTAATGTTAGAGTGTATATCACAAACAATTTTACAAGAATTGATATAGTTAAAACAAACATTTTAGTGCACTTTGTTCTCTCATTGTTGTTTGTTTGAATGGTCATTGCGCTCTTTTGTGTTCTAGTTATTTATATGATGTTTGTACTACATTCGTGCACCTATTTTGAAATGATGCTACATAATTGCTTGAATTCTCTTAGATCATTGCATATTTGTCATTGATAGTTGTTAGCTTTAAATGTTGTCACATCAAATTTCTTGGACATTTTAGACAAATTTTGGCATAAACTTTCACTGTGTTTCTTAGGCATGTTTGCTCTTGGAGAGAATAGGAGTGATATATTATCTTGGTTTACCTCATGTGTGTAAACATATAATATATTTATATTGCAATGTGGGGTGACTAGTAACACTTTTTTTAATGCATTGAGTTAGAGTTAGGCAAGCCATATGCAATATACTATTATTGTAAATGTTTCTTGCCATTATTTTGTCTTAGTTACTTTGAAGCATGGCATTATTTGTACGTCATTGTTATTTTGCTTTGAAATGATGATAGCTAGACATCAATTTGGTTACAAGCACTGTGTTAATGAACATACTCTCAGTGAGAGCCTAGGTCTTCTTGACCATAACGAGAATGTTATGAATTTTATAATACTTAGAGACTTTTTTTTTTTGTTTTCCAATGTTTCTATATTTGAAATATGTTTGGGTTGACAAATATTATGTGGGTAGATTATAGTGTGTAGTGGTCACTCATGGATTTAAGAATTTACTTTTATCTTCTTCCTTGTCTTCTTTATGACAAAGCAGACTATTCAAAATTGTGCTAATTTGAGGAAAAAAGTGGGAGGAAAAGGAGAAAGCGAGGACATTAGACTACACTCACTATATCAAATTTTATAGTTTACTCCAATAATACTTTTTGATTTAATACTCAAATTATTTTGTGCTTCTTCCATTATAATAAGAAATTGCATCAGACAATTTGCATATTTTCTCATTCCCACTTATGGCAACAAAAAATGTTCTTGCGATACATGAATCATGTTTTGAAGAAATTGATTATAGATTGTCTAGATTCCATTTATATAGATTGCAACATTTCTGCGACTACCCAGGAGACTGTATTTTTGACTCATTTGTTGATCTACTTCACTTCCATTATACATTAGTTGAAATACGACAAGGAATTGTAAACCACTTCCACCATTGCTTACATTATGAACATGATGATGCTATACAATCACTACATGCCGAATTGACTTCTGAATACCTTCAAGATATCCATTGAGTTACTGATTTTGAGACATATTTGCAAGGATTGTTTACACCTGCTTCTGATTCTAATGTTTCAACAATTAGCTTGTTGAGAGATGATTTTTGCATCAAATGGTTTTCTAATTAGCTGTCAATACCAATCAATGTTTGGTTACTTACAAGTGGAAAACCATATCTCCGCTTCAACCAATATATCCATGGCTAGCAGTTTAATATTTTATTGCATAAGCATAATCCTACATGTGGGCACTTTGAACCATTTCTTCAATATCACACAATGAACATTGTATCACCAAATTCTATATCAATTGCTCCATGCATTCTGCACATTATTCCTCTCCTGTAAAACATGACATAGTGTCCATTAATTCTTTTTTATTAGAACAAGGATTCTTGATTCATGATCACATTGTCGATGACTGTCATGAATCACTGTTCAATTATATTTGCACAGTTCCACCTTGGTTTGACATGTTTTATATGAGAAAAGAAATTGCACAAACCTTCTACAATTCCTATACTCAAAATGATGTTAGAGCTATCAAATACTTGCAAAATCACCTTGATGCCAAAACAATTGAACAAGATAAATGTGTAAACAATTGGCAAATTTCTTTTATCAACCTACCAATGCCATATGCAAATGGGAACATAGGGGGAAATCATTTCTTGATCTAATGGATATGTGAAATACTTAATATTAACATCTACGTTTGGGATCCAAGTATCAAAGATATTTATTTGTGATTATACTCATCAAAGGCTGCATAAAAAACACTTTATCTTATGCATTTTCCTATATCCACATCACATGTACACTTTTATGCACTTTTGCAAATTAGTAGTGTTTATTGTGTCAATGATTCATATAATATAGATACATCTCTCCAACAAATATTGGGAACACCAAATTTCAACGTCATTTTAATTCTTACACCCAAACATCATTTACACATACAATCCAATGTTGTTACACCATGTAGCCAACTAGACAATGGTTTCATTGACAATAAAACATCAACGAGTAGAAAATATGTTATGTTGTCTAACCATTGCACATTATCAAAACAAGGGTCTCTTTCTTCATTATTCAATGAGCAACATGGGAAGCCAATACTTGTTCTTCCTTCCAACAAATCCAATAAAAATCCTAGTCGTTTGAATCATTTGAAACATGAAATATGTGCATATGGTGCTTTACAATCCCAAGAACAAAAAAACATTTTTAATCGATTAAACCAATTGAGGCATATTTACAGTCCATACAAGACACACCTACCCATGTATGTTGTAATTGTGATAGATTTCATTTTGAGAAATATATGCAACTTCTATGCAATAAAACATTACCAACTTTTCATGCGCTCACAACTATATCTGAGGTGAAGCCAACGAACAAATTTGAAAATTTTGCAATACTGCAATAATCAATGGTAAATTTCCTAAATTTGCATCACATTTACATATCCGCCGAAACCAAAAATAATTTTGTTTGCAGAGTTGACAACTTTGGAATAGAGATTAGTGGCACCAAGAATGACCTTTGCACAAATACGACAACTTGGCTATAAAATATCGACAATAGGACTAACATGCACAATCATAAATGTTCCTGCCAATTTGAACAAAGTTCAAAGAACTCTAACTAGAATTATTGACGATGGCATGACAATTGCAATAATGCTTAAAAGAAAAATAGAATACAAGAATGCATATTTGTCTGGAAATGTTTGATAAAAAAAGTAATGGTTTCCTTATGTGACTTGTGCAATACAAATCTTTACAAAAAAGAATAAATAGTGATAAACAATGAGTGGCAAGATCATTTCAATCATCATAAACAAAATCATGAGAGCATTATCCTAGAAGTTCATGAAGTAGATTCACTATGTCTTTACAATGATTTAGAACCAGAATCAGAAACACTTGTGTATGGTTACTTAGAAGCCCACTTAATCCATGATCTTGATACACAAATATTGAAAATTGCACCTTTCGAAGGATACAAGCCATTGGATATCTTCCAGGACAAGTTCTATGAAGAACTTACTTTCCCAACGTTGTTTTATGGCTCTAGTCGACCTATTGATGTGGTCAATCACTTCTCATATCAAAAAATTACACAATGTGAATTATTATACAAGTATAAAGACTTCTCAACACATGTTACAAATATATTTTTAAGGCAATTCGTATATTGATAGACCAAGTTTCCAGTTAATCTTGGATTTCCATTCGCAAAGGAGATCTAAGAGGGAAAAACCTAGTTGCTAGAGATCTTAGTATCAAAACAACCTTCAAAAATTTTTGCAATCACTAATTGCATATCAATGTCTAAAAATCATTCTCACCTCTCCTGAATACTTTGAAAACATATGAAAGAACATATTTGCAATGATACGTCAACTCGGTCCACCAACATTTTTTGTTACATTCACTAGTGCTGAGCACATTTGGGAACCATTAATTGATGCATTAAAAGCACAAACTTGTACTAGTTCGACAAATCAACTTAATTATATTCCGAATGAATGCATTGACAAGTTGATCAGAAGTCACCTAGTTATTTGTAGTCTCTATTATAGACATAGAATCTCAGCCATGCACACTTTGATCACAAAAAACAATGAACTATTTGGGTAAGTGGAAGGCCATTTTTTTTATCACAGAGTTCCAGAGCAGAGGAACTAAACATGACCATGGATTTATTTGGATTAAAGATGCACCAATATATCAACATTCTCCTAAAACTGATGTTCTTTCTTCCATTGATAGCTATTTGACTTGTGATTCAACGATGTTTTCAGATCAAAAGATTCAAATACAAACTCATCATCACACAAAAACTTGTTAAAAAACAAACATTCTAATTATAAATTTGGTTTTCCTTTTCCACCAATGCATGAAACTTGTATCTTTCAACCTTCATGCAATAATGATAACAAAAATCAAGAAATGAAAACAAAATGTTATTCTCTTTTACATAACAAGATGTAGCCAAAAGACATGATATTTGATACCTTTTTGGCCAATCTTGGTATTACGAACAAAGAATATATATTTCTCCTTAGCTCTTGCATTGTTCAACCCATTGTACTATTGAAAAGAAATCCCTGTGATATTTGGATAAATACATTTGCAAAAAATCCCTCCATTATGGTAGGCAAACACAGATGCATAATTTATATTATATGCCTATGTTATTGCAACATATTGTAGTTCTTAAATGACAAAAATGGACCGCACAATGACATCTTCCTTTAGACAAATTCGAGAAGATTGCTTGTCTAACAATAGCAAAAAAATTGAAACTATTCATAAACTTGGAAATGCACTATTGAATTTGCAATTAATGTCAAGTAGACATGCTATTGACATTATACTCTCATTTCCTTTGTACTCATCATCTAGAAGAACAATTTTTATTGACACTGATCCAACTCACAAATGATCATATGTGCTTAAAAGGCTTGGCCTTTTGCAACATGAACATGACAAGTTTGAAGATATTTTGTGCAAGTGAATAATTGATAAATATGTGGGCCGACCCATTGAACTTGAAAATATTTGCCTAGAAGAATATGCTTCTTGCTATTTAGTTGTGAAAAACAGAACAAAGAAAAATGCACATGTGTTATATGACTCATTCGATACAATGAACAAAAGGACCTTGAATACCATTATAGAGTGAAAATGATGCTTTATCTTCCATATAGAGAATCTGAATGCACTCTTAAAAATGGCAATGTGACCTGGACCGAAGCATACTTGTCTCAAAAGAACATTGTTTCTGCCACCGAAAAACATTTTTGCCATTTAATATGTCCATGGGGTGACATTGACCTTACTTCTACTGCAATTGCATGCAAAGGTGAAGAAACACTTGTATCCAACCTCCCATCATAAAATGACACAAGCACTTGTTTCCATGAATAATATGATATTCAACATGATCTAATGCAAAAATGCATACTAGAAACATGGATATTGTAAGTGCAAAAAATAATGAATATATCAAGCATACGTTTTTTTGGAGCACAACATCATATCATGAACTTAGAAGAAAACTAAACAAAGAACAACAATATATATTGAAACAAATAGTACTATGGAAAGAAAACAACCTAGGCAAACGACTTTACTTCTTTATCACTGGAGGTGCATGCACGGGAAAAACATTCACTGCACAGGCACTTTATCATGTACTGATGCGCTAATGTAACAAAGAACTTGAAAGTGACCCCCTTAAAATAAAAGGCCTGATAGTTGCATTCATTGGCAAGGCTGCATGTATTGCAATTGGTGTCACAATGCATTCGACTTTGCACCTACAGCTGTCACCATTTAACATGATTCCATTGAGTTCTAATACACTTGATATGTTAAGCAAGGAATATGCATGCCTTATACTTTTTCCAAGATGACGCATCATTGATTGGCTCTCAATTGCTATATAACATTGAAAAATGTCTTCGTGAAATCATGCGCACACCAACCACACCATTTGGAAACCTTGACATAATATTTTGTGGTGATCTATACCAAACACAACCTGTTCATGATCATTGGATATTTGAGCATCCAGGTCTTAAAGCAACTAGTACTCCTTACAACTTTTGGAAAGATAATGTCACTGCTTTTGAGCTAAAACAAGTGATGTGGCAAGAAAACAAAGAATTTGTGACTGTATTAAATAGACTTAGAACTTGTTCACATACTATCGATGATATTGAATATTTGAACAAGCATTGTTATGATGACCACCAAACGATCCGACATTTCCATACTTGTTTTACTTGAACAAAGATGTGTAAAAACACAATGAGAAAATGTTATGCCTCATTGATGCAAAAACTATAACATTGAGTGCAAATGATAAAAGAATTAGATCATTAAACATAGATAGCTACACCAACACCAAAATGCAATTGCCAGCTATCATTTTGCTAAAATAGAATATGCTCGTTGAATAGATTAGTAGAAATTATGATATTAAAGATGACTTGGTCAACGGAGCTAAAGGCATTTTTAGAGCATCCACAACAACTAAGAATGGTGCGATTTGGATTCAATTTCTTAATCCAACAGTTAGAAACATCCAACGAACAAAATTGAAACATTTTCTCACAAATGACATAATGTCTAATTGGACACCTATTACTAGAGTTTGCAGACATGTCCAATAAAAAAACAACCATAGTTACACAAGAGAACAATACCCTATTCAACTAGCATGTGCACGAACCATACATAGATCACATGGCTTGACAATGGATAGATTGGAATTTGACCCAAAAGGACTTAGACAACATGGATTTTTCTACACAACACTTTCACGTGTCAAAAATTTTGAATCCTTGTATCTAATAAACAAACTAGAACAAAGAAACTTCAATGTTTCTAACAAAGTTGCAATTGAGCTACAAAGACTTAGAGAAAATGCTCCCTTACAACTTGAATATAGTTTATGTCAACAAAAACAAATGACTACTTCAAAATATGTTCATTGAACACATGAAGCCTCTCATTGCATTTTGAAGATATCATTACTGACTATGATCTAATAAATGCTAATATCCTTTGTTTCCAAGAAACAAAAACAAGTTTGCCTCCACCAAACCCAATGTTTGTAGAAAAATACAATCTCATACAACTATTGCATTTGCATGGAATTTTAACATGTTACACAATAAACCTCACAATTCAGAATGTCTTCATGTACAAAACAAATGATATTGAATCAATAATTGCTTTATTCCATTTTCCAAAATGTGTTATTGCGATTGCAAATGTATATTGTACACCAAATGTAACAATTGAGGAAATCATTGATTTGATCAAATAAATTTTAAAACACGTGCCAACAAACTATCAGATAGCTATTGTTGGTGACTTCAATATGGACATGCTACATAATAGTCGCGGACAAAAAAAATATTGTCGTTTATGCATCAAAACAATTTCAAATTACACACAACAACAACAACAACTGATTATGGCTCGATGCTTGACCACTTTTGGACAAATATTGCAAATATATTTGTCTCCTTCCATGTTTTTGATGCCTATTGGACAAACCATCACACTATATACCTCACCATACCTTCATTGTACACTTGAACTAGTATTCCACTGTTAATTTGACTAAAGACAAATGTCCAATGCTCATATTTGTTCTTAAACCTTTGACACTGAAAAAACAAGGATAACAACATATGCATCATAGCTAGAGAATAAAAAATCCACTTAACCCATATTTCAATTTGATTTACAAATGAAACTTGTACAATCTCATCTATAGGCTGCTATTCAAAAGCTATAAAAAACACTACAAATAATTTGTCATCTATTACAATAATTAAATTTGAACTTCGTCTTTAAGCTCTCCATCTTGGAAAATATACAATACTAATAACTTTTCTCTTGGTCTATCCAATAACCATAACTTTTGAATTTAATGACAATTTGTAGAAATTTTGAATAATTTAACACATATTCAACAAAGATTATCCTGATCATGTACTACTGCGGAAAACATACACAATACATAAGCTCCTCTACGTTGATCATCAATATAGCAGCATCAATAACAATAAAACATCAAGAGCATTCACACATTAACACAGTATGTATCCCGGGGAAAGCATCTCGCTAAAAACCCCAACTATCTGTATATTAATGATTGAGTCATGTAACATTACAAAGTACAATGCTTATCACAAGCAATCCAGTACCAGCTCCACCTGTTACACACAATACAGCTCAGATCTGAATCAATCACTGGCTCAAATCTCTTCCGCTGCTTGCCTGCCTCCGCTGCTCAATACCTGCACAAGAACCGGTGATAATTCCAAGGCAGCCACGTCTTTCCTTGGCTAAATCACGTGAGAACAAGCTACAATGTGGGCAAACTCATTGGCATACTCAATCCCCTGATTTGTGCAAGATCTGGTGCACAACTATAGTCACAACTGATAGCAATCTGATTCTCTAACACCTGTCCCTGCTGAACTGAACATGCACTGACATGCAACTGAGTTAACTGATGTATTCATTAGTTGTATTATGAGTTAATAACTTGTGAATTAATTAATAACTAATTCACCCAACTCATCTCTAGTCTATTCGCCAGTTAGACTAAATACAACCAGTTTAACAAAGCTAAACTGAACACAACTCCATCAACTGCACCTCCAGTCCACTAAACCCAACTCACTTGAGTTCTAACTGAAGTCATGCATGCAAATATTCAACTAACCCATAAGAACCACGTATTTCCTTCATGCAATTGCATGTGCCACATCCGTAGCTCGAACTGAAGTGCTCCAAGAGAATAAGACAAAGTTTATAGTCCAAATATTATTATGAGCTAATAATATTTCACTGTTCTATATTTAGACTGAGCAGTCACTCCGCTGTGGAGTCACTCCACTGTGGTCTAAAAATAGAAGTCCATCTATTTTTCCAACTTGATCAATTCATCCATAAACAGCAACCTGCAATCCATAGACATGATTCATATGTCTAAAAATAGACATAGTCTAAAAATAGACTTGCGCCAAAAATAGCCTGCGGGCCCACTTAGTGAAGGCGACTCTTTTCACTAAGCTCCATCATCTTGTTGCAATCTCAACACTCCCTCTCGACAAGATATGGTTTATCAGCAACCCCTATCCTGCCTCGGTGGTACTCGAATTTGCTCCTGGTGAGAGCCTTCGTCAGAATATCAGCATCCTGATCCTCCGTTGGAATGTACGAAAGTAACATGATCCTCCGCTGCACACAATCTCTGATAT
>APFE030747720.1:0-11238 GCA_000404065.3 Pinus taeda | reverse complement strand
TTTGAAAATTTGTTTAGAAGGTTTCTCTTATTTTTAATTAACATTAATCCATAAATTAAATTATAATGTGATTTTGGCCAAAAACCTCTTCTCATAAACATAAATCCATTTTATGTGTGAACTTATTAAAAGTTTAGAGGGATTACAATTTTCAAGGTACAAATTTCTTTTAGAATGTAAAACTTACAAAATGTTTGCACCCTAAAACACTTGATAAATCCAAATGTTAAAATGAATCTATGCTAGTTTAAAAAAATATAATTTATGATAATGTGTTAAAAATGATACACGTGGTGGGTTGTCTTGAGAATGATTACACCAAGAGGGGGTCTACCCCCCAATATGGTAGAAAGATTGTAATGTAATCTTTAACATTTTGACTAAATCAATTACATTAAAAATAAATATAAAATTAAATTAATAAATATAATAGAATTTAAATACATATAAAATCCAAATAATTCCCAGTTTATGTAATATGAAAAACAGTTCTCCTAACTCACCTCCAATAAACAAAAAGATTAGAAAAAACATTAATTAAATAACAAAATAAAAATAACCTTATAAAAACAAAATAATAATAAAAATAAAATTGACTCATCGTATTGAGAACTCATGATATTGTCCCATGATATTCATGTGGAATATAACTTATTTAAAGGGGGGAACTAAACCAAACTTGATCTATCTTAACTCTTGATTTACCAAGAGCCTAGAGGGATCAAATCTCTTTTCACTCTAAAAGAAGTTTGAGAGTGAAAAAATGTTAAAGAAATTTGATCATTCTCAACTTTTGGTAAATCTGAAGTTAAGTCAAATAATTTATTACTAAAAATAATAAGATATAAATCTAAAAATAATGTGAAACAATATTGTTATATATTTTATTGATTTGAAAAAAACAACATTTACCATTACTCTAAAGTTAAACCAAGATGTATTGATGTTGTCATTTTTGTAATGCAATGTTTAAGAAACAACTTTGAACATTCCAATCAAATCAAGGTATATTCATGTTTCCATTTTTTTAATGCAATGTATTTATACTTTTGGATTTAATGCTAAACCTAGATCCATATTAATGAGATTCTTGCAAGGATCTCTCTAGCACAGTATGGTAGAAGATCCATATTAATGGGATTTTTGCACAGATCCAACCTAATATGGTAGAGAGACTTATAATATAATGTATTGTTATCCACATTAATGAGGTTTTTGCAGAGTATGGTAGAAAATCCATATTAATGGGATTTTTGCAAGATCCATATTAATGGGATTTTTGCACCGATCTTTCTAGCCTAATATGATAAAGACTTTGTAATATAATATATTGTTTTTAATATTTTAACGAAGATCAAATTACAATAAAATAAAAATAAAAATTAAAATAAAATAAAAAAATATTAATGCAATTATAAAATTTTAACGCTTCAAAATAAAAAATTAAAATAAAATAAAAACAATAAAAATAAAACTATAAACATTATCATCAATAATTATATAGAATTAAAATAATCTTAAAATCTCTAAAAAAAAAAAAAAAAAATTCTTTATTCATCTTAATTAAAATAAAAAAATTAACCAATATAAAAAATACTTCATGACTTACATCTATACTCTAAACCTAACCTTATATCAAATATTTATTAAAATTAGAAAATCCATCTCTTGAACTAACCTATCTTATTTCAAAACATTTATGAATTAATCTATTCTAAACTAACATATCTATTCCCAAAATTTTCAAAACAAAATACAGAATTTAATTAACAAACAACAAACAAATGACTCTTTAAATTAATATAATATTACTTTATAACCTAAATTAGAATTAATTATAATTAATTTATTAAAATATATTAAAATAACAACCGCTCATATAAATTGCTATATTTAAAAATGCCATAAGGATTGACCGGATCAAATATTGAAATTTCGCCCAAAATTTCCATGTTTCTTTCTTTCCGATGCACTTGACAACTAAATTCTAATTCAGGCTATAATGTTATCCATTACAGTTGTCACACATTTAGGAGGTTGCAGTAGTCTCGCATTTTCATCTGCATGGCAAATTCAATTGGTCTCCAGTTTCAACCGGCAACCATGACAATGGCATAATTACTGTTAGCAGAGCCGGCAGTGGAACAATTGATTTTAGAAGGCAGCGAACTTGTGGGGTTCCTTTGTTGGAATGGATGATACGAGTCGGCCACGACGAAAAACAAAAGCGTGTAGCCAGCCGAGACCCATTTAAGATGATGCATTTATGCACTCGACCGAGGAGCACAGTCTATTCTATGCCCGAGCTTACAGAGCTCAGCACTAGACGCTGTTCGGCGTCATCCCAGGTTCCTCTACTTGAGTTTACTCCCGGCGCTAGATGAGAGCGAGCTGCCTTCTTGAAAAGAAATTAAGGGATATCCCTCCTCTGTTCGCCGTCACCTTGGTGGTCCACAAACTGTGGGCATTCTGCATTGATTCTACCACTGATAAAAAAACAAAGGTCATCATAGTAAATAAATGCTGAAAAATGGACGGAGGAAATCACTTGATTGCTTATCTCGGAAAAGCAACATCAAGCAAAAAACAAGCTGATTAGAAGTGGTCTTTTATTATTATTATTATTTGGCCCTCCATTTCCACATTCCAGCTGGGTTCTCTTGTCTCCTAAGCAACAACAAGCAGCGTATCTCTGAAAAGCAACATCAAGCAAGAAACATGATGGTTAGAAGCGGCCTCCTCCTTTCGGCCCTTCATTTCCACGTCCCAGGTGGGTCATCTTGAAATATAAGAGTCATGTTTTTTTTTGTTAATTACAGTGAATGCCTGACACCCATATGCGATTGTTCTTTTCATTTTTCTTTTCTAACAGTTAGTTGCATTCTTTCTAGACTCCATTTGCATCCAAGTAGGTGGATTGTTAAAATTGTCGCGTTCAAGGTAGTTTGTAGGATTGGTCATGAATACGCAAACCTAGAAGGGTCCGGCCATTAGAATACAAATACACAAATATAGTGAGCATAGCTTAAGATTTGCACAAACTAAGAAACTGGAAAGTACTAGAGACCAAGAGGTCAGGGCTTCTAGCGGTAAAAGCATTTTGATGTATTAATGAACTAAGAATTAGAGAATTAGAAAAAATAGACGGTTCGTTGGATTTGTAAGGGGAATACTTGCAAACAACACAGAGAGGAAGGATTCATGGAAAGAAATACATATATGAAATTAATGTATACAAATTATCAAAATAGGTCAATGACACTCAAAAGTACATCGAGGGACCGGATAATGACAGCATGCCAATGGCACTCAGAAGTACATGAATGGATAATGACAATGTTCTAATCCAAGACATTTCCAAACAGGGGAAGATAAGAAAACGAGATCAGACCAGTGAAAAGACAATCAGCAAATTGGAAATAAAAAGGGGAAACCCAAATAGGTAAACCTAGACAATAATGCAGAGACTAGCCCTGCATAAGAGGAAAGGAAGGGAAAACACTGCTACAGCGGATAGGATTGGTTGGATAACGAATAGAGGCCAAGAAAACGAATAAATCCCAATCGCATTAGAATCAGAGGAAGATCTTGTAGAGCAATCAATCACCATGAAAACACCAATTGTAAGGATAATGATGCCCTAAAAAGAAAACTTTAATAAGACTGTGGGTTTGCTCGGTCCTAAAATGTATGATGAACGAAACCCAAACTCCCTGAGAAGAAGAAAACCATGTTTAACACTGTTGCCCTGGAAAGTGACTCTGCTTTGATGAAAATGAAGAGTCACAGCAAGAAGGGGATAAGTTAGTTGGTTCCCTCTCAGATATGGATACAGGTGCTAAACTTGTAAGGACCTTGGCACCTTCCACTAAAGAAATCTCAAACTGTTATAATATGGATACAAGTGCACCCATAAATAAGGGAAGGAAACTGTCGAGAAAAGCAGTCAGGGTGCTAGAAGCAAAGGAATATTAAATATTAATAAGAACATGATTTTAGACTTGAAAAGGGTTCCAACCAACGTTGCAATGTATCTCATTCAGAAGATCAAGTCTTGAAACTTTTTGGGCCTAGGCCCAAGAGAGAGTAAAACAGAGATATTATGCTTCTAGGCTTCTAGCTTACTTTGGAAGGGGAAGTGTAATAATATGCTTCCTGATGATGGTTGAAGTAGTGATCAACAGAAACTCATTGGAATCAATTTGTTCACAGTTTACCCAGAAATTTTGCCCAGTATGTTGCTTAAATGTCAAAATCCACTCTCTAATGTAAAGCTCATGTTTTAATGTGCCATATTGTTTCCCTTGTAAGATAAAAATCATTTTTCTTGCAAGAAAAATAAAGAGACTCATTGGGACTTAGAAGCTCTAAATACATGTCAGGTGGCAAATTTCTTTCCACATGATAGAGGCAATTGCCGTAAGCTTTAAAATTGTAACGATCTATGGACCAAATTTACCCCAAAGAAAAGTGGATCCTGGCAAAGCTTGGATAAAGATATCAATCACAATAACTTGTAGATCTAGTTCGGGGAATAATATGGTGTTTGAAAAGAGGGAAAGGTGATTTTTTGTTTCAATTACTGATAAGAGATATAGGGGCATTTATTTTAAATGCGTCATTGGTAAATAAGTGTAATTACTTGGCCAATTATAGAAAGGCAAGGCCTTGGTTGAATAAATATTAGATGCATTCCTGGTTAGTGAACCTGAAAATCTATTTCACAGTGATATTAATGAAGACATGATAATCTTGAAGGGTATATCTTGATCACTTCCCTCTTCTTCTACTGCCAAAGGATTTCCCCTCCCAATACAATCATAATTGGAGAAACTTCTGAGTTTCGTTGAAGAAAATGGAGTTCTAGTGGGAGGAAGCAAGCATTTAGGGACAAAAGTCTTGACTTCGTCAAAGCATCTAACATGTTAATCACATCTCAAGAGGTGAGAGTAAGATTTTAAAGTAGAAAAAATAGCTCAAAGCAAATGAATATAGGTAGATATGTAAAACGAATGAGAATAAAATAATGACAAAAGGACATATATAGACCTAGAAGGGAAAGAATTAAACATCTTGAAAACGTTAGATGAAACTTACAAGCAATAAGAGGGGAATGGAAGATATATTCTAAAATGCCATGATTAAGAAAATGGTATGTTATCATGTCGTGGATCTGTTGAAGCCGAATGTAGACTAAAAGCGTACAAATGTAAGCTTGCTTCCTTATCTCAACTTTCAAGTGAAGACTTGTGCAAACTATTTGAGACAAATGTTGTTGTGAGTAAGTCATACTTGAAACTATTGCTTTGACAATTGAAAAAGAGTGAGGAAGGAACAACAATTGGCCATCTAAATGACGTGAAGGAGGTGGTTGATCGACTAACAATGTCTAGCATTAATAGCTCAAAGGAGAATCAAGTCAAGCCTTTATTATGCAGCATTCTAGATTGATGAGCCCCGACAAGGGCCCATCATGGGCGGATATTATTTTTTCCTTCTTAGTATATCAATTATAAAAATTAGGATTGTGATGATGTATTAATTGAAATTTCACTATTATAATTTGTCTCAGGCCTACCTTTTCTAAATCATTAATTAGTGAGACATTTTCATAACTGTATAATCTAGCCTACATTTTGTGTGGGTTGAGTTAGCTAAGTGGTTAGGCAAGGTTGCCTGAGTCTAATTGAAAGGTTATTGGCTCAAAAGTTGTAATATAAAGACATGTCTTCTCAGGTCTTTCTATCATTTAACCCTTTCTCCTTCCACTTTGGAAGACAGAGAAGGGCAGGGTTTGAATATAGGTTTTTGACTTAAACAACTTGTCTATGATGGAATTACTTTGGCATTGGAGCATATACTATTTAGATTGTCAATTGGGCAGGCCTTCATTGGGATATAGGATAGTCCACCCCCTTCTTTCAGCGTGTTTTTTTCCATCATTTTCTTTCATAATTTCAGTGAGTATTGGGTTCATCTACAACATCTCACTTCATGCAAGTATGTATGTGAGATTAACGTAGAGATGCAACATTTGTCTTTTGAAGTAGATTGCTGATTTTGAATTTCTTAGCAACTACATATTGAAAAATACTAAAAATAGATCTACTGTAATCTTTAGAAGGTTGAAGAGTTAAAGGTGCCATGACAAGCATATGTTCCCATATATGACATGGGCATGAGGTTTGAGAGGGATTTTGAGTGAAGTATTTCAAGCCTCTGAACTTCCCCATTATAGATTCTTATGAAAATTAGGTGACATTGCTAGGGAATGCAAAGAAGCTAGGGATAAATAATTTGTTCATTTAACACCAAAATGAAACTAGACATGAGTTGGTTGCAATGCAAATGCTCAAAATTTTTCTATTTTCTAGTGATTTGCAACAAAAGTTAGATAATGTTAATACACACATCAAAGAAGTATGTGGCTGATGTTGGGAGAGAAAGTTGCAATATGTAAGTCCTGGAAATGTGGCAACAAGGACCACGTGAAGGGCTAGTGCAACAAGTTGCTAGAGTTTAAGAAGGGCAAGACTTATGTGTTGACTATGCAAGAAAACAATGCACCTAAGTTGCAAGAAACATGGGCAGAGGGTCCGTTTCCGTACGGAAACGAAATGGAAACAGGGAAACCCATATGGTATGGCCCAGAAGGACATATGAAACTATTCATGACATTAATTGAAGGACATTGTGTCAAAGATTTGTGGTTCATTGACTAGGGAGTTTCACTTCATATGACCCCACATTGGGAGTGTTTCGCTTCCTATCAAGACTTGAATGAGAGAAGGTCTTTCTAGGTGACATCTTGTGTCATTAGATAGTTGATAGAGGAATTGTAGGTCTATAGTCTGAGTGAAAAAATGCATAACTAACAAAGTGGCATCAAGAATTTGACATCCTAGTTCTATTCAAATGTATGGTATTAGGAAATATCCTTGTTTGAGATTAACTGCATGGAGTTTTTAATAGTGAAGTCCATCACTATGACCCATAGTTATTAGAACTAGATTAGTCATCGAATCAATGGACCCTAAAAATGTGAATCAAACTATAGAACTAGAGAAAATCAAACCAAAAAATTGGTTGACTAAAAAAACATAAAATATTTAAATTTCGAAAAAAAAACATATATATTAATGTGCATCCATATGAATCCAAACCATTATACACAAATATGCAAAGTTTGTCATTTATTTAGCAAGTAAGAGTGCATATAACCAAAATAAGAGTGCATATAACCAAAATAACACTCAGTGAAATATATCTTTGAACCAAAATACATAAGGAGGCTTTAAAAAGGTCTCTAGAGTCCAAAACTAAGCACAGTACTAATGAGTAACTATGGTATAGACTTTAGACTCTACAATTTTATGATACAATACTAGGTAGAATCATTAAAATCCTCATTCTCCTCATCCTCAAAATTAGTAGCCTCTAAAATGGGATTTTGGCTTTGTTACCCACCAAAATGGGTAACCCCATAGGAGAAAACTTTTCTCTTAGATTTGTCAGCCAACTGGTTATCTAGATAGCCAACAACCCTTGCCAACTACCATTAGCTGATGATATGCCACGTGCCTTCGCCACTTGCATAAGCCATGTGCTTCTCACCCATTCAACATTAGCACTTGGATGAAGGTGAGCTGCCATTTAAAAGGTAATTTGATCTTTTTGCAATCAGGTGCTTATACTTGTTTGTTTTTGGGCATTTAGTATGGATTATGGGGTGATCTGGGAGATTGACAGGCCTTGACTGTATTCTTGTGCTCTCACCTCACCAAGGGGGTTAATCTTTGACCCTAGTATAGTGGGACCTCCCTTAAGGCTCTTTGGATTATAGGAGGGGCACTACGTGGGAAGCCATGATTGAGATAGTGTGTTCCAACTTCCCTATAACATACTTAGCACCTTTCATCCTGCATTACAAGGACCATGTCCGACCTCCATTCTTTGGGTACAACTTGTCATTGGTTCTTGGGGATTTGGCACTCATATGTTCACATACCTTGGGCAAGGTTGGAAACTTGCATTGGGAGGTTGATTCCACTAAAAGAAAAGGAAAGAACATATCATGGCCACAATGAAACAAAAGAAAATCAAATGCAAAAGATGGCTGAGGCATAAGAACTAACATGTGGGCAAAAGCCTAGCATGAGCCCTACCTACCTCATATGTCCATCACCTGGTTCTTGAGCACATGAATGCTCCATTACATAAAATAGTAGCCCTTGCATGTCCCAACTCCAATGAGTGATGAACTAACTCATCTTAAAGGGGTAATAATATTGCTACATCATACAAAGCAAGCTCTAACCCTTGAGCTATAAGTACTAATACAAGGAAAAATCAAGAAGTAAAAGGTGCACAAGAGGGGTGGAAAAACCAAGGCCGCGTTGGTAAGTCATGTATCCATGAATGCTCCCTCCTCACATCTATACAATCAGGATGTGGACACCCAATTAGTTGGTCCCTTTGACCATGGCTACAAGGGGTTGCTGGCTGTCGGCCGAGGACCATCTAGGAGAAAATTTTCTCTTATGGATATCACCCACAAAGTGGTGGATAACAATTACCATCCTTGAACTCATGGCATTTAGGTTTAAGACCCCTGTGTCCCTATCCATCTCATCATTATTCACATGATCCCTATCAATTGAAGGATGTACATTGGAATTGTCCTTACCCTTAGGGGTTGGGAACACCTAATAGGGTTGCTTGTTAACCACTCCTACCTAGGGCAGTAACACTATTACAAGCTTAAGGCCTCAAATTTGGAAGGGAAGCCCATTATGAAGTCTCATTGTGTCCTTGATTAACAAGCTTGGTTCACTTAGATGCACTAATGAATTATTGTCCTTGATGGTGAGGAAGCACATTGGATCTTATATGTAATTGGCATGTGGTTTTATCAGGGGTTGGGCAACTTAATTGGAACTCAAGCCCACCAGAGGATCATATTGACTATTCTAGTGGAAGCGTTCATGCGTTAGATCAACATTTCATGCCTTGGGAACCCTCAACACTTGTGAAGAGATAAGGGATGGACAATCGAGAGGGTTGGTACCCAACAATCAGACCCTTCGTCTATTGAGTTAAGTCGAAGGTGGCCTAAATTAGTTTCGATTATGGCTTGATAAATTGTTTTTAAATAAAAGAGCTGTCTCTCTTTAGCCTTGCAAGTAAAAATACAAGACTAAAGTGTGTAAATCAATAGGGGGATTCAATAGTTTGTCCATTGCCCCACATTATTCGTGAGATGATGCACTTGGACCAGCGTGCTTGATTGACTTAACATGATTATGGCAGTTGATCCAAGGCCAAGAGGAGGTTTGTCTCACCCTTGCGACTTGGGAGGGCAGGCACCATTGTCAAAGCCGTCATTCGGAGCATTGTACAAGCTTTTCTTTCATTTGGAGACCCCATGAGACCAATATTTGTGCCCCAAACCCACTTTGGGGTCCTGTTACCGCTCAAACTAGCAAGGGTCCTAAGAGGGAATCCTATAGAGCAACTACTAGGTTAAGGGGCAACAATGGAGCGATAGCCCACTGCCACCTCGGCTAAGGCTCCTTGCTCTTTAGAGACTTTCACCGATGGGAGGAGTTCTAGTATGAAAGGAATGACGAGGATGAATAGGTCAATGAGTGGATGGAGGCTGATTCCTAGGGCCTATTCACAAGAGAGACTCAATTATATGGCTTACTTGCTCAAGAAGCAAGGTAATGTGCTCTCTAGAAAGGGCTAAGAGGATACTTGAGTCTAGGTTTAGGGGATATGCCTTGACAAGGGGTTTCCTAGATTTAAGGATCCTAATGAAGAAATGGCTTCTAGGTATTCCTTGTGGATTTTGAGTTGTAGATTTGTGGGACCACAGAGAAGCCAAGTGGACCCAAACTAGCTCAAGGGTATGGATTTGATCAATCAAGGAGGGGCTTGACCTAATTGGGCAAGAGAATAGGATCAAAGGACTATTTTTTTTGAGATTTTGAATGCAATGATCCCAATGAGGACACCAACCCAAATCAAGCTAGGGCAAGAATTGGCCTTGTGGCTAGGGCTTGCTATACCTCGGGATTCCAATGTCGGATTTGCTTGAAACTTGGAGGACTTCTAAAGAAAACCTCAACGCAGTAGTGGACTAGAAATCGAGGTGTTTGGATGGTTGGAAAGGAATTCGATTGATGCCCTAGGTGACCCTCTAGGGTTAGGCCTAGAATTTGGAAAAGTGAAGAAAAGAGAAGTAAATTTGACCATCAAAGGGATACAAGGATCAATGCCTTATTGCTTGGGCTTAATGGAGTCATGATACACATAGATTGAGAATTTTCATGAGCTAAGGAGCCCTAGTTGATCTTTGCTAGCCTCTCCAAGGGCAAAAACTAGGTCAAGATGGATTTATACTTCAAATTTGCGAAGGAGACAAAGTTTCGAGGTATTCAACATGAGAGGTGCCTCTAGGAACATTCACCCAATCCCTCAAAGCTCAATGGATGCATTTAATCACTTATTCAAGGTCCCAAAAGAATTTCGCATTACATTAAGCCATACAAGAATAATGATAACAAGATACACGCATTTGACAAGTAAGATAAGAAGAATAACATCAAAATTTCGAATTACATGAGAGAGAGAGAGAGAGTATATCCATTCATCAATTTCGCATTAGAAAGAAGCTCCAAAGACAATAGCAAAAATCCAAACATCATAGTGCATCAAGAAACTCCAAAAAGTTTACCCCAACAAAAAGTGCGAAAATCTCTCAAGAGATATTAATCCAATCCAAGTGATGATGAGAGGTTAGAATGAGCCTCTCTCATATTTATACAACTCTAAAGGGGATTTGATTTGCCTAATTGGCCCAATTTAGCCCCAAATAATAAAATAATACATAATAATGACATGACTTGGTGACAGGCCCACCAAGATAGATCGATATTTCAAGGAATAGCCTCTCAAGAGGGAAAAATGATGAATATGATGAGTCGTTGGGGCATTTAGGAGGCCTAATGGAGTCCAAATGTGCCAAGTTGAGTGAAAAGGCTCCGAATATAGTGGACAAGGGGTTGACCCCCTGTTTTCCAAGCAAGTCACATGTGGTGCTCCCATGTGGGTGTGGGAGCACAATGACATCCTCATGGGTCTCTATGTGGATCGATGATGCTTGTAAACAATTTGTAAGGGTTAGGATGATGACATAAGCCCTCCCTTTGTCTCCTGTAGTGAGACACATCCTCA
>APFE030747717.1:185208-203614 GCA_000404065.3 Pinus taeda | reverse complement strand
TTTCTATCTATTTCTATCTTCTTATTTCTTGGGTATAATTGTTATTATCATATATTTCTGGTTTAGATTTATAACAAGTGGTATCAGAGCTATACCAAGTGGTATCAGAGCTATAAAAAGTGGAATCAGAGCACTTTCTTGGGCAAAAACGTGGATATTTTTTTTTTTTTTGTTTTTTTTTTTTTTTTTTTTTTTTTTTTAATTATTTTGTGCAGGATTTCGGGGGCGGTGAGTTTGTAGATCATATTTGTATGATTTGGTGTAAGATCTGCAAAATATAATTGTATATCTGGATACTATGTGAAAAAATACCCGATTTAAAAAAAAAATCGGTCGAATCGGAGTCCGGATGAAGGAGATATCGCTGATTTAAAAATCAGTGGGGTTGCAGACAATTTTTTGGGGCAGCAAGTTTGCGGCGCAGATCTAGACGTCTTGGTACAAGATCTGCAGAATCTAATTGCAGATCTGAATTCTTTGTGAAAAAATACCCGATTTCATAAAAAAAATCAGTCGAATCGAAGTCTGGATGAGAGAGATATCGCTGATTTAAATTCAGCTCTTTTTTGCAGAAATTTTGGTGACGACGGGAGAGTTGCAGCGCAGATTTGAAATTTTAGTGTCTGGATCAAGATTTCTATCACATGGGAAGATGCAGAATGATTGTTCCATTTCTGAAAATAGGCTATAATAGGGATTCTGAGAAATATTAACAGAACTGTGACAATTTCAAATTTTCTTCAAGTAAGTGAATTTTTTCAGAACCCTCTTCATGGCGGTTCTTTTTACAGGAAAAAATAATGGTCCTACTATTGAGGAATACATAAAAAAAACACAAGACATTATGGGCACATAATTGGAGAACTTTTGTAGTGTTTAATTTTGAAGATGAGGCAGCCACATGGTGGGGATTACTTAACCAAAAGAAGTGTTCCAACCTGCCCGATGAAGAATTTGACAAATTATTTTTAGAGAGATGGTCTCATGCCAGAAAACAAGATAAGGAGAAACATGTGGGACTATTTCCTACTGGTATACTTATTACAGGTTCATGGATTGATTCAAAAGGAGAAGATCATTGTTTCTATAAATCCTAGTTGCAAGCATAATTTTGTCAATGTTAACTTGGCAAAAAAATTGCAAATTCCAGCGAAACACATTGAAAACACACAAGTGGATGATGAGGATGTTCAAGTGTACAAGGATTTGAAGGTTTCTATGGATAAGTATGTGTTGGATGGTGATTTTTATACTTCAGAGATGGATAATATGGATGTTTTTTTGGGATATTCTTGGATGGAATCTGTGGGTACTATCAATATTAATGTGCAGAAGAAATTCTTGAAACTCTGGTATAAAAAGAAGAAAATTACATTACATAATATTTCCATCAATAAACAAGTAGAGTCCAAGGAGGCTGAAGCAGAAGATGTTCTAGGGACTGACATATCAGATGATGAGCAAGTGATGATCGATAATCAAACACAAATAGAAGTTGAAGTAGAAAGGTTACAGGTGTTGATACATCAGATGAGGGTTCAGTGGTTGAAGTAATATTAGAAGATAGGACACCACAACAGACACCACAACATGCACCAGATAACAGTCAGGCTCCAGTAAGGGGTGAATTAAACAAAAAGATATCGTGGGTTAAAATTTCAACATATCATCACCCACATCACCCCACAAGACAACCATCAAGATGGCAACCAATTAGCCACAAGGACAAAAACCCCCGCAGGACATATAAAGAGGGGCGAATATCCACCTACTACACATCAACACAGAAGAGCTACCACAGTCAACTTCCATCTCAAGCGAGCGAGGCACCAACGAGACTGAGGGTTCACCTTTCTCTTGGATGGCTAGATGCACGTGCATGGTACCAGTGGACTACTCTTTTGAGTAGATCTTATTATTTGTGTTCTTCCCATGTTTCGGGGACGAAACATGCTAAAGGGGGTGGAATGTTATATACCTAGAGGGGGTAATGTGGGGTACAAAGGGAGGTACCCAAGGTAATAATGTAATAATGGGATGGGCCATAGTAATAAATAAGGTGGTTAACCCATATCATGTAAGGGACCACAAGTAGTTAATAATAATGTAATCGGCCCATGGTATTAGTTCGATGGTATGAGGGAACCACGGTAATGACCCATGGTATTGTATGTATGAGGCCTATATAGAGGCTAGAGACTCCACATGGAGAGATGTCAAGGAATTGTGTCAAGGATTATTGTATGAACACGCATATGGCTTGTGGAGTGTTCTCCTTTGATGCAGGAGCATCTAGACCCAGCCAGCAATGTGGAGATTTGTCCACATGTTGTGGTTAAATCCAGTGAAATTTATTTACTGTTGGTCAAAAATCAATTTACTGAGGAGGTTGGATTCCTCAAATAATTTTTTATTGTAATAAATAGGAGATTAGCTTATTTTGGATTTTGAGATAGAGCTGTTAGTCTAGGTGTGCTTGGGAAACAATGGAATAGAAGAATTCTGTTCTTTCTTGGAAAAATAGGAAACTCTGTTAGATAATCTAGGAGAATAAATAGAGGGAAATTGTAATGAACTCAGGGGATTTTATTTTTAGAGGGATTAGAGTTTGTGTGTCGCGAAAGAGGGGAAGAGCGACTGTGTGAGTGTTTGGTTTGGTGTGGAGCGCTACGCTCAGATTTAGTATTGAGATGAATAAAAAAACCAAAAACAGTGATCAGTTTTGTGTAACTGTCCAATAGCCGAGACTGTTTCATTCTTTGAATATAATCATTCGAAATTTGTGAAAACGCAAGTATGGTATGTCTGTATAATCGATTGAATTGGGTTTGATCTGCGTTTCTTTTGTATTTTGAAGAATTCTGTCTCTATTGCAATTCGGCGTTATCAAATTTTGTGAGTTGGGAACCGTCTCTACCCCAGAAGATAGACTAGAAAGACGGTGTGGACCTTTTGTAGTGTATGCGGAATTTCTTACCAGACTCAAATTAATACATATGTTGGCTTTGAAATGTGCATCGGCTTGGCGAATTCGCATAGGCGATGTGGAGTCGAGGAACAGTTAAGCGATGTTAAACTCTGGATGCCAATTTGGATCAGACAGGAAGTTTGGCGCTGGAAGTGAAACACCTGGCAAAAGATCCAAATGATGATGTCCGATAAATCGGATCGGAGCAACTGAATTACCAAGAATCGTGGCATTGAATTATGTGATTGTCAATTTAGACTGGAGTGAACGCCGGTAGCAGTCAGTGTAGTCATAGTTGATGCTGTACTTAAGGTAAGTGATTTATTCATGCAATCTAGGTTCTGCATGATGTCAACAGATTGAATCTCCTTGGGATTCGAATTTCTTTATAAAATCAAACTGAAACCTATGAAATCAACCCCTGAGGAATCGTCGTTTTCTTTTGAGCATATCAAACCCTTGCAGTGTATATGTCGAATTGAATGCAAAGTTATCCTTGATATCAAGAATTGCAGTATTCAAGTGTTTAAACCTGAAGCCGTAAACCCAAAATTTTGACCAAAAGGTTGAGTAGCTTTTGTTTAGAGTAAATGTGAAGCGTTAAATATTGGTTCTCACGTTATCATCTGCGCAGTGTTTTATTGTGAAGACCTGTGTTAATAAGAGGATTGAAGCAACCTTAAATGGTGTTAAACCCAATGATAGCGATCCCCATTTTTCAGAAGCTGCGTGAGGAAGGTTTAATTGAAGCAAGGCGCATTTTGTTAGATTGTATGGTGGCTTAAAGGCTGCTGATAGGTTGAAGTTACCCAAGGCTAGTAGTTTCATTATGAATACAGTTCGATGGTATGCACTGTAGAAATAGTAAAGGATGTTTGGGGCTATTGATCATATTCACGAGAATGGAAGTACTCACACAGACTGTATAAAAACCTGAAGATCATGATGTTGCGGAGGTTTTTCTTATGCCAAGTAGACAGTGCTGCTCTATTTCATAATGCGAGTACACGCTTTTGTGATGGAGCTCACTTTGGTCTTGGTGCTGAGGTTGGAATAAATACAAGCCGGATACATGCTCGTGGACCGTAGGATTTGAAGGGCTTTTAACAACCAGATGGGTGTTTGAGAGGTAATGAGAAAGTGAATTATACTGTTGTAGAGATAACAAGGTATGTTAAATTCTTGGTATGGATTAATATCAATTTGTGAAACCTGTGTATGCATCGAACCTCGAATAAAAGGGTTGAATCGAAAGCTTGATTCGAATGAATGTCAGAACCTTAGTTTGATGAGTAGGTCTCATGGTGGGCGCCATTGGTTTAAGCGGAATCTCACTGTTGGTGTGTAAAAATGTTTGTGCAATTGCCAGGATTTGTAGTTTTTGCTGAGATGTATTTTATATCCATTAGTCAAAGTGTGATTCTGGGTTTGCAGAGATTACTCTGCGTCATTTTTGGTATCAGAGCTTGGCTCTGTTGAAATTGTATAAGTTTGTTTTTTGAATGAAGTTTAGTATCAGATTGCAGCAGTGAGGAAATCTATTCGAAACACGGTGACAACATCAGAAGGAGTGAAGACTGCAGCACAATAAATCAAGAGAAGCTGTGAAAGAAGAACCAGATGCGTTCTTAAAAGCAGAAGTGGCAGTGAACTTGAAGAATCAAACAAGAGGTTGGACAAAAAAGACAATTGAAGTGTTTTGGAAAGAGAGTGAGCGATTGCAGAAGCCTAGAGGGAGCAAAGGTGTGCTCAGGAGAAGATTCCAGATAGGGGATCGTGCTTACCAAAAGCCTGAGTAAGGAGAGCTCAGTGAGGTAAGATTGCAGTAAGAAGGACTTACTGTTGCAGAGGCTTGTTGCAGAGGTGTAAGGAGCTCATGGAAAGAGAGGAGCAGAAAATGACTACAGATGGTCATAGCGGAAGTTCACAAGGAAGCCACACCAGAAAGGAAGATGCCAAAGCAAGTGGCATGAAGATGATTCAAAAAGAGTTTGACCGAGAGAAAGATGAGATAGATTTCCAGATTGGAATATTGATGAAGATGCTGCAGAAAAGTGTTTGGACCATGAGGAAAAGAGTAAAGTGGCCAAGGCTACGAGAAAGGAGAAATCACCAAGTGAAGTCAGAACTAGTAGAAGAATTGAGAAATATTGAGCAGATATTGAGTGCTCAAGAGGAATCAGAGAAACTCAGAGAAGCAGAGGTAGAATTGGAAGTTTCCATTTGCAGACCAAAACAGGGTGAGATGTTGGGAGAAGAGGATAATGAGAGGTCAGTTGAAGATCTCATGGATTATTGGCAGAGTTCAGAACAATTTGAAGATATGTTGACAAAGGAAGCAGATGAGGCAATGAAGCCTTGTGATTTTGATTCTTACAGTTTGTGTATGTTTGCAGGATATGTAGAGGATGGTGGATAGTCGGATGAAATTGTCACAACTAGAAATGAAACTCTTGAGGTAAAGTATGATGAAGAATCCTTTTTAGAGGAAGAAGGTGTTGATCATTTGCAACAGAAGAAGTTCATAGATGAAATCTTGTTCAGTGTGAAATAGTCAGATGAGGTTGATATAAACCAGCAGTCTGAAGACAATTCCATAGTGGGACTACAAAAAGGTAAACCGATGAATTTGTTTAATGGAATTAATGAAAGATGCTTACAATATGATGATGTGGAAAGCAGGTCAACTCAGGAAGACTGCCAGGAAAATAATGAAACTGAGAAGGAAAATTGTGATGATCTACTGGGGAGATTTGACAAAGAGATAGAATTCTTGGAAAGATTACTCGAGGAACCCAAAGGAAAAACAAAACCTACAGAACCTGATGGAGGAAAATATGCGGAAGACAGCATTAATAAATATGATGCTGAAATCAGAGAAATTGAGCAGCGATTATATGAAGGTGAGATGAAAGATCAGAAGCAGCAAGGAGGTTATGTCCTCAAAGGCATAAAAGAGACAGAAATATTAACTCAGCAAGATGAAGGTGGAAGTAACCAGAAATTTGGAAGGAATGATGATGCAGGTGCATCTCGCCCTTTTCTTAATTAAAGAAAAATCCAAGTGGAGCATGAAGACGTGGACCAGCGAAGCTGAATAAAGGGAAAAAACAGAGAAAATCTCCCTTAAAGCAGTTAAAGAAAAAAAATTAAAGAGAGAATGGATAAGACTAGATAGACTTCCTATTATTAATAACCATGCACGCTTTTTGGAGAGTTTTTGTGGAGAAAAATCAGAAGAGGATAGGATCGGTCCTTCATAAGACTTTTTATATAAATGTAATGCAATAGGGGTGTAATAGATATCTTATTTTGTAAAGAAAATTGTGAGTGGGCAAGATGTAGCCGAGCATGAGTTCGTTTTAAGACTGAAAGGCCTTAACTTTGTAATTGTTCTGTAAATATATAAAAGTGTGTTTATGTTCTGTGTTAATTGTATACGCTATGTGTTTTATAAATGAGTCAAAACTTGTGTTTTGTAAATAAAAATGGTGTTGCAGGCACTCGGCGGCTGCTGCATGAATGTTCAAATGAGAGCAAGACAGACTATAACGGTGAATTAATTAAAAGGCT
The DNA here is from genome assembly GCA_000404065.3 of Pinus taeda. Taxonomy (NCBI): domain Eukaryota; kingdom Viridiplantae; phylum Streptophyta; class Pinopsida; order Pinales; family Pinaceae; genus Pinus; species Pinus taeda. Next base: position 197,073 of record APFE030747717.1, on the reverse strand, counting down.
TCCCAAAGATTGAGTGGGCCCATAACCCACAAGTCCACGATCAAGATTTTTAAAGAATTTGGGATTTTGGGCAACCCCCAAAATCTCATTTTCATCACTATCTCCATTATTAATTGACAATTAAATTATGACAAGCTTTACATTCTTTAAAAAGTACAAAAATAAAGTAAATAAATAAACCAAATGAAAAATTTAGTATTTTATTTAATATATTACATTCTTTATCATTATTATTTTAACTATGTGATAGCCATGTCTATTTTGGATTTGGGCTTCTTGGATTTTAATTTAATCATCAATAATGATTAAGTGGATGGTAGAGATTTAACCTCAATGAAATATTCTAAAATATTCTTATTAACATACACAAATCAAAGGCTGGATTTTCTACAAAGGGATTATGTCATTTTTCTCTTTTAATTAAATTAATTAATTAAAAAAAATGTCATATGAAATGAGTTATGGTTTTTTGGGCATGTGATATTGATAAGCCATGGCATTGTTACCAAGTCTATTTACAGATTTAACTCCCCATAGATTAAATCTTCATTTTATATATATATATATATCTAGATATATATATATATATATATATTATATATTATATATATATATATATTATATAATATATATATTATATAATAATATATAATAATATATATATATATATATATTATATATATATATATCTATTTTTAATGTTATTTTATTGAACCAAATTATATATTTATTCTTCTAAATAATAATAATTTATAATATGTTATACTAATAAACAGTATCTTACCCGGATGTGGGTGTCCAAAGGGAGAGCAATAAGGATCACAGACTGCCACGCGGAGAGGATAGCGGGCAGCTGTATCGATCCGTGGAAGCACATAGAGTTTAAAGCGCATTCATTGCGAGCTGCCGGGGAATGAAACACATTCAAAGAAATTCAATGCTGCATTTGATGCAAGGAATGAGCCGAAGGGATATTATGATGGAGTCGGTAAACCTGCCATTACACAACCTGATTCAGTTCAGGCAGTATGGTGTGAGGGAGAGGATAGTGTTCAAGCCTGTATCGCGCCAATTGCCCATGCTCTTGGCCCCTTTGCAACTGTGCGATAGAGAAGGCAAAGCGACGCACTCAGGGGTGCTGCGCAGTTATAGAATCATTTGGTTTCAGGCTGCAAACATCAGCACTTTCATCCATGGAATTGCCTGGTTCTCGCTCCAGAAACCATTCAGGTATCATTTGTTATTTGGGCAATCTCTATCGGTTAATCTTCCAGTAATACCCAGGATAATTCCAATGGCCCCTCGGTACAGAGCCACTCCTCGACGGGGGAGGCATCATGGTCAACGAGGTGGTGCTGGAGGAAGAGGAACTCACAGCCCTCGCAGAGTCTCTCCGCTAGCTTGTGTTTCTCCTGCCTCGAACAGCTCAGAGGATTCGGGGAACTCTCTTAGCAATACGGTTCAAACGGCCAGGTTTTGATACCGCCGTCGAACCAACAAGCCGTTCATTTCCGCTCTAATTACAATAATTTTTGAGGAGGAAGATGTGGAGAAAGCATCCTCGGAGGACCAATCGGCCGGGAACTCCAATAATTCCTCGCCTAGCCAGGGGAGGAAGGACAGTTCTTGCTCCCCATCCTCCCAAAGTAAATTGGTGGACGAGAGTTCCCCAGCACCTACTGAAGAATAGGCCGAGGCTCTGGAGGAAATTGACAGCATATTGGACTCAAAAGAGCCTGTACAGGTTCAAGAACAGGATGCGGGTCATCAGGAACAGGCGGAACCCAATCCAACTTCGCCTCAGCCTCAAAGCCAGCCCAAGATGCTGGACTTTTATTATGCCAACACTCTGTACCCCAAGCTGCCGCCAGGCATGAAATTGGAGGACATTTTGGAAGGTATGGAGATCTCTTGGGAGCCCCTGGACGCGTTCAACTTTCCAAGTTCTGAAAATGCCAAATAATCTGCAGTCTCCTGCTCTTTTTTTTTTTTTTTTTAGGTATGTTTCTTTTTTGGTTGAATGCCTGTTCAGTTTCGATGGCTGTGTATGCGGCATGGTCTAGTTCGGTGCAGTCCAGTCGGCATGGTCTAGTTCGATGGTGGCACATTCGGCACGGTCTATCTCGGTTGGTCATGATTTTGGTTGGGGAAGTGTCTGCCGGTTTGGTTCTGGGCGCGATAGTTCAGTTGCTGAAGCCCCCTTCAGCAAACATCTTTCCTTCATCCTTGAATTCTCCAGCATTCAGACAGTTTTGTTATGTAATGAATCTTCTGGCATATGATTTTCTGCTTGTGACACAATTTTTTTTAAGAGGCAATAGCCTCAGTGGAACTGACAATTTTGATTATAGCTTGACAGAGAGTTGCAGACTTCAATGGCACTCTCAGGGGTTAAGACCTCTTGTATATATTTTTCTTTTTCCTTAATATAAAATAACTTAGTCTTTGCATAGAAAAAAAAATAAACAGTATCTTACCATTACAAAATTACAAAATTTTATTGAAAAATCAACTTACCCTCACCAATTTTCTATATAAAAATTCAAAAATATAGAAACAATAATATCTTACCATTACAAAATTACAAAATTTTAATTGAAAAATCAACTTACCCTAACTAATTTTCTATATAAAAATTCAAAAATATATTTTGTTTCTATCACTGATAAAACTTAAATATTTCACAATAAAAATTAATTAAAATAATTTAAAAAAGTGTAAAAAGTATTGATATTTTTGGTGTCGGGGAATTTGTGGAGTCAAAATTAATAACACAACTCGATACAATTAAATGGAAGAAAACATTGTAAATGCCATTTCATGGCTACAATTTAATGACAATGTTCGTGATACTCTGGTTTTGTTAATTTTGTAATTTTGTTAATTTTGTAATTAATGAAAGGATAAAATAAATGGTTTTGGTTAATATTGTAATATTTTTGGTTTATTGAATTAAATTGAGACATGTTAGATTTTAAGCTTCTGTGGAAGTTTTTTGCAGTGTCATGATCCAGATTATCCATAGTTTCTTGTTCATTCTGCCGATGTTTCAAACCCCAAAGGGGGTCCATCATCAGGACTAAATCAGATAGAATATAGAAAATGAATGCAATATTATTGAGAGAAGAGAGCCTATCGACCTGAGTATAAAAATTGCAGGTCCGCAACTCTCCTCTCAATTTTTATCCTCAAGGTTTCGAGAAGATAGAGCTCCTTCCATGTTTCCCCTCCGTACAGGGAAGTTATGTTAGATTTTAAGCTTCAGTGGAAGTTTTTTGCAGTGTCATGATCCGGATTATCCACAGTTTCTTGTTCATTCTGTCGATGTTTCAAACCCCAAAGGGGGTCCATTATCAGGACTATATCAAAAAACTTCCACAGAAGCTTAAAATCTAACATAACTTCCCTGTACGGAGGGGAAACATGGAAGGAGATCTGTCTTCTCGAAACCTTGAGGATAAAAATTGAGAGGAGAGCTGCGGACTTGCAATTTTTATTATCAGGTCGATAGGCTCTCTTCTCTCAATAATCTTGCATTCATTTTCTATATTCTATTTGATTTAGTCCTGATGATGGACCCCCTTTGTGGTTTGAAACGTCGGCAGAATGAACAAGAAACTGTGGATAATCTGGATCATGACACTGCAAAAAACTTCCACAGAAGCTTAAAATCTAACATAACTTCCCTGTACGGAGGGGAAACATGGAAGGAGATCTATCTTCTAAAAACCTTGAGGATAAAAATTGAGAGGAGAGCTGTGGACCTGCAATTTTTATACTCAGGTCGATAGGCTCTCTTCTCTCAATAATCTTGCATTCATTTTCTATATTCTATCTGATTTAGTCCTAATGATGGATCCCCTCTAGGGTTTGAAATGTCGGCAGAATGAACAAGAAACTGTGGATAATCCGGATCATGACACTACAAATTGAGACATGTTTGGGCGTAAATTTAATATGAAAAAGGACAAACCTCCTAAAAATTTACTATTAAAAAATTATACAAGTCCGCAATTCCCCAAACTTTCGATTTCCTAAACTAATTGCTTCCAAATCACTCTCACATTCTCATAACCACACTATCATTTGGAATGTTTTATTTAATCTTTCATGCTCCTTAAGTGTTGTACCATTTAGAATCGATTTCCAAAAGATTGGGAGCGATTCTTGTACCACTTACATAAAGAGTTATCTTTTCAATATTTATTACTGCTACTTTGATTTTCAATCTATAAAGAGAAGTTATGAAGAATTTTTCTTACTTAAAAGGATTGGTTTTGATCTTATAAAAATTTGGCAAAGGTGTATCCTAATTTCAAAAGTGACGCAATCATAGAATCATAGGTATTACATTTGCATAAATAGATTCAACTTGAAACAAAACATAACAAAATAAACACATTTATAAATTGAAATCAAATAGCTTAATTATTTTCTAGGGTAAAAGTTGAACTAGTTACATTCACTTTCAAATAGATTAAATATGTTTCTTTAATGGGATGGAAAGCTTGCTACTAATTTCATAAGCTATCCATAATGAGTAACTTTTAAAAATAACACTCCTTTACAAAGAAATTATTTTCACATTCACATAAATTAAGCATGTCTTTTCCATTGGATGGAAATATTGTTACCAATTTCATAAGCTATATATAATGACTAATCTCTGAAAGTGGCACTCCCTATTTATAAGGAAAGTGTTTTCATTAACACTTATAAACTCCCTCTATAGCTCCACCAAACTTGTCATCTCAAATTTGTACCTATTGAAGCCTCAAAATCAACCAATATCACCTGAAAAGTAGTTTTCGTTCATCCATCATAGTCCTCCACTAAGGTATTAGATCAAACAACCTCAATATAATTGGTAGGCTCATAGCTAGAAGAAACCAATGTAACATGGCTATAATATGTCTTAGGAGCTATACTCACCCTCATTAAAGATATGGGTGCTCATGCATTCTCTCTAGCCTCTTAATGCTTGGGTGAACCATCTTGGTCTCGTATGTGTTGGAATAGAAGGTGGGGGCATATCCATCACCTCTTCTCTCTCTAAATATGACTCATATCAATTCATTGAATTAGTTTAGGGAATCGTAACCTCTTAAAGGAGATCCATGTGAACTAGAATATCTCACATCCCCATCACACTTCACAACCATGCTCACCACAATCTCACATTATTCTAAAATATTGATCTTGTAAGCTATAGAAGTATGATTTTATCCAATAACATGCACTTCAATCACAACATATTGAATCCCAAAAGACACTATCCAACGGTGAATATGAAGGAACATAACTCTAGATCATCAAAATTCTACCAAAGTCCAACATCCATGAAGTCAACATCATGTGCCAAAATCATATCACTTGATATCATGAGCAATATATGATATCATGCAAATATAATCACATCTGCATACAATACCAAGACAAATAGATCAAATGTATCAAAATCACAAAAATATAAATATGCATAAGTCATTTCATCAATCTTAAAATACTAATATCATGTTATGGATATCAACCCATCCAGGGATGTCAACAACATGTTAACATGAGAATCATTCTCACATGCCTCATAACCTATGGAAATTGAAGCACCAACTTGAACATGGTCAACTCCCTCATCTTGAGAGAATCCTATGGTAACTGGAGCAAGAGTCTCATCAAGGTAAATTCCCTCTACTTGAGAGAATCCAATAACCTTGTCCCTGTACTATATAATAATCCCATTCATTTCAAGCCTACAATTAGTCACTGGAACCATAATAGGTTTTTAGCTTATCTCCATGGCATCCTTGCATGCTTGCATGTGCCTCATTGATTCTAGAAGGCTCTTCCAACCTTTTAATAAAATGTATAGATCTCACTAGTGTTGAAGAAATGTTTTGGATAGTTACAAGTTTTGGTAATTATGCAAAGAAGCATTGTGCAAGAAGGTGTTGCATAAGAGGGCTAGCTAAAGGATAGTGCACAAAAGTATGAAGAATAAGGAAAGTCATTGGGTTATTTTTCTATGTAATAGCCCATAGTATTGCTTAGTAACCCATAGTAATGTTTACTAGCCCATAGATTTTGCTTGGCTTGGGTCAACATGTAAACCTATAAATAGATGAAGGTTGAGGGCTAAAACATGTACTTCTAATATATTTTGTTGTTGCATCTTGAGATAGAGATATGTAGCCTCACATTGTAATGATAAATGATTTACTAGGCTGGTGGGTTGTGATGGATATGAATGTAACGCAGGATCCATAATGATAATAAAAAGAGTTGTTTTTGGTCTATTATGTCTATTTTAAAAATGGTTAATAAATTTTCTATTTTAATGATATTTTTAATTTAAAATATACACATAATGAGTTGAATGCGTAGTTTCTAAGAATTGGGGCAAACTTCATTTTTTTTTTTTTTTTTTGGAAAAAACAACACTAATATGTTGAATATAAGTAACTTAAGTATAAGGTCCCCATCACCTTCATCACTATAAAACTATCTAGGTTCTTGTAGTCCCTCATAGATTTGTTGGGTAAACTTCACTTGCTCATAGGTGTTGCTCACAGGGCTGATGTTTGTAGGGGTTTTGTTGGAAAACTCTCTTGAACCCCAGGTCTGCACCCAACACACCAACAAATGGTTTCATTGAAGGGAATGAGATATGTGACTAAAGGGGATGTGTATACCTATTAAAGAGGAAATACAATTGTGGGTGGGGACAAAAGAACACAAGTTTAATGTAGAGCAGACCATAAATCAACAAATCAACCTTAAAAAGTGGATGCAAAGGTACGTCTTTATAGATTTTCATGAAATGTTCTTTGTTGAGTTTCAATCATCTTGGATGAGTTGTTATAAAGGTTTTCAGAAGTGCATGGTACTTAGCGTCCTGTCGTACTGCAAAATTGGACTCTAGAATTGATTTAGAGGGTGAACTCTATACGTAATAGGGTTTCTCATGTAGTTGAGTTTTGGTTGAATATTGTGTTAGAATGCTATATTGCTGAATTTTGTGTGGAGGCTACTTAGTCATACAATATAGTTGAAAGGGAGTTCTTTAAGCGACCGCGAAGAAGATATCTGATATCATCATTGACATGGATAAAAATGTTGTTGCGTAATAAATGAGTTATGTCATTGGAATCTGACAACATGGGTAGCTAAATTTATTTGTGCGTGATGGGGAGACTAGGAGTTGAACAGAGGATGGCCTAACGAGAAATAGGGGTGTGGGATGAAACAAGGAAAAACTAAATATTGGATAAGCTAAGGATGTCGAGGCATCATCGAGGAAAAATCACAGATAATTCGAGAAGGATAAGAGTTTGCACATTGGCGCATGAAAGAAGCACGATGGAAGAAGTGAGTGAAGTATTGTGCAGTGGAATGAGATTTTAGTGCACTAGAGGGATAAAGAAGAGATCTACGTCATAACTTGTGACTGATAGGAAAATAACAGTATGGAAATGGAGGAAACACAATAGCAAATTTTGGGAGTTTAGCGACCAAAATAAGAAATCAATGCAAACCACTTGCACAATGAAGTATCTCACATAGAAGGAAATGAAAGATGACACAACCTCAGTAACAATAGGAGAAGGAGTAAATAATAAAATCACGAGGAAGATCTAGTGGATTTTAGTGGCCCTGCCTTGGACCTAACTTATGTGGAACCTATGACCCCAAGCATGTCTCCAATTCAAGAGGTAATGTCATTTGACAATTTGTTGCATACACTTGTAATAAGTGAAGGAAGTAGGGATAAAGACAATAAAAGCAGTGAAAGTAGTAAAACAAAATGGGAGGAACCCAAAGCACCAGAAGGTTAGTTAGGACTAGTGTCACAAGATAATACTATGTAATACACAACGATTGGTGTTGATCCAAATTTGTGAATGCTTGCTTTTCATGGGACTGGGATAGAGGATCCGGAACAAAATTTGTTTGTTTGTGAGATTGTGTTTAATGTTAAACAGGTCCAGGATGAACCAAAAAATATTTTGTGGATGTAAGTCACTTTTAGGGATCACACACTCACTTGGTATATAAGATGTATGGCTACTACGCTAGCAGGGAAAACTCGGTCATTGATAGACATCAAGAAAGCATTGTTGAAAGAATTTCAAAATCCAAAATCATATTCTTAGTGTATTACATAAATAAAAGAGATTAAACAGAATGTGAATGAGTCAATATGGGATTTTGACCAAAAGTTTAAGGTGTTTATGGAATGATTAACCTTTTAGATTCTATATGTGCAACACAAGAAATGGTTCATCGTAGGATTGCTACCTCATATATGCATCCCACTAATCCAACATAATATTGCATTGTAGTTTGAAGCACTAGATATTTCCTTGAAATTAGAATAATTCCTTAGCAAGAAACATTGAAAGTACAATTATAAGATCTAACCAAGGGCAAGGAAAAATGTGAAGAGGTACGGTACACTATTTGTAAAAAATAAGGCCACCAAAGAAATGAGTGTTTGAATGTGATGAAGTATATGGCTATAGGTCCCACAAAAACCTTGGTACAAGGTAGGGGTCTTTGGTGTGAAATTTGTAGGGTTTGGGGTCATTTACAGATAGCCTGTCCCACGATGTAGGTATATGAGAGCTCTTTATTTTGTGATTTTTGTAAATCAATGGCACATGATATCCGTACATGCCACGCACTGGAACTAATGAGGGAGAAAACTTCTAATACATATAGAGTACAAGAAATTTAGAGGGTTGAAGGAGGAGTGCACACTTGCAACTAGACAAGAGCTTATACCCATCCTGGTAGAGGCCAAGGAATGTAAGGAAAAGGATTGACTTTCCTAGGCAGAGGCTGGGGAGGATTTGGAAGAGGTAGGGATACATTGATTTTCTATAACTACACACATCCAGGACATAATGTACAAGATTTCTCCAACCTCTGCACAACTTGTACATATTATACACAATTGGACCATGTTGCTGAGGATTATCCTCAACTGATTGAAAAATGGTAGGACAAGAGACGTCATAACATGCAAATGATATTTGCTAAAGCGTGCATGAACCACCCAAAATTAGGAGAAATTACACAAGGAGGAACAACGACAAGGATAAACATATCTAGAAAAGGAAGTCAACCTCATCAGTAGGTAAGAAAATTTGTAGAACCAACCCCAAAGTTTGATCTAGTAAAATAAAAATCCACATACAAGGGAGGCAAAAGGGAGTTGCTTATGACAGAATGGGGCCCATCGAGCTTAACTGCACATCAAGGACTGTATGCATATGACATACCCCGAGCATATGATAGATCCAAATTTAGGGAACATGTTGAGGAGGTGAGTCCTATTAAGAATTTCTTGAAAATATGCTTAGAGTTAATAAAGGATGAATTGTCCTTAGACAAACTACATAGAATGATTGTTTAGTGTTTGCAAGAATGAGAAATACCAACCATGCAAACCCCCTAACGCATAGTTAAACATGTTTTGCACAAAAGGAGGACAAATTAAGAGTTAAAATTTAGCGTACATAATGGGGATTATGACTTGGACAATATCATCCTAGATCTTGGCTCATATTTGAATATCCTTCCTAAAAATACACGGGAAATGATTAGGATACCAAATTTGACTTAATCACCCATCCAAATGAGATTATCCAATCAATACATGAGATTTCCCATTGGTAGGCTGACATGCATAGAGGTCAACATTGATGGAGTCAAAAGCATGCTAATTTTGAGGTGATAGAAATTTCAAATGATACAAATCCACATTTCTTCTTATTAGAAATTGATTGGCCTTTTGATAGCTAGGCCATAATTAACCAAAAGAAGAGGCAAATGATTTTTGAATCAGTAGAGTTGAGGGTTACTACATCATTAAGGCTATAGGAAGGAGATCACTATGTGGAACCTATAAGGTAGGAGTTCAATGCGGAAGACCTTGAAAAAAATTATAATATGACTTCATGGAGGGATGATTATTTCAATCAAATTTCAGATGGTGTGTTGGGTTGGCATAACATTAATCTTGTTCCTAAAATTCAGAGGGAGCACTCAAGAACTGGAAAAAAAGATTGCACGACGTCTCCACTAGAAGGTATGCACGTGTCAACCACACAATACAATGGATTGCAATAAAGGTATGTGATCTCTTGAAGTTTGATGGATTGTTAGATGTTTATTCTTTTGTGAAAGGATTTAAGTTACAAGTACTTGAGTAGCTAAGACTGCAAGATTTAGATGTAGCTTTGAAGGAAACTGCTACATGTTGGTGGGCCATCCATAAGGACAAGATGGACATTTGGAAGATATGTACACTTGTTGCAAATTAGGTTAAGGTTGGATGGAGGAGGCATTGAGCCAATATATAAAGGATTAAGTTTCCCTACCACTCATATTAAGGGTTGTGTTGCAACATGGAAATAAAAGAAAATACCAAAGGAGGAATGAGTACACCTATTTGTACAGATATTATATATTATCCCAAGAAACTAATATACTAAGCTAGAAGTGCGCAGAGGAACAATAAAATAGGAAGAAATGACTTAAAATTTTAAGGATACATTTAGTTTTTAATCATATGATCCTTCCATTGACATAGCTCTACAAAATGTCAAAAACAATACTTTTGGACCAAAGGGACAAATTGTGTAGATTTCACTACCCTTGCGTTTCATGCACAAGAATTCTCAAATCATTAAATAATTCATGGAATGTTACTATGCCATATAAGTATGTGAAGACAAGGATGACCCAAGAAAATTGTAAGAGATATAAAAAAAGGAAAACATGTAATAGTAAGTCCAGAGCTATCATCTACAAATTGTGCAAGGACGATTAGAACATGCATGGTGAATATTAGAACTAAACAAAATCCTAAACTCATAGTTATTGGGGATTATTAGCATGAGGAAATAGTAGGAAAGATTGTTGATTTACTATGCAAATACAACGACCTATTTCTAGCTACATTTTTAGAATGAAAAGGATTGCAGGGGAGCTAGGAGAGATGAAAATCCTGCTGAAACCAAGGATAAATCATGTTAAACAAAGACCATATAGATTGAAACTAGTATATAAGAAAAAAATGAAAAAAGAGCTAAACAAGATGTTGGAGGCTAGAATCATAAATACAATATAAAATTCAAAGTGGGTGAGCCCAATGGTAGTATAGGACAAGAAGACAAGAGAAATCAAGATATGCATTGATCTAAGGAAGCTTGATGATATGTATGTGCATGACTCATTCCCCACCCCGTTTATAGACAAGGTGTTGGAGAATGTAGGAGGACATGAGGCTTACTCAGTTACGCATGGATTCTTAGGCTATCATCATATTAAGATTGCATCAAAACATAGACATAGAATTACCTTTAGAAGGGAATGGGGATATTTCTAGTATATTGTCATGCATTTTGGTATGAAGAACACACATGCAATATTCTCCAGAGTTGTGGTAGTGACATTTAATGATTTCATTCATAAGTTCATGGAGGTTGATTTGTGTGAGTCGACAATATTTATCCTTTTAAAGAAGCATATTAAGGTTTTGTGCTTGATGCTTGATGGATGTAGGTAGTTACATTTTTTTTTTTGAGTTAAGGCTTCGATGATACGAGTCATTTTAATTGAAAATTTCTGGACCTATCACCCTGAGTTTTTTGAATTGACGTTTCGAGTCAGCTATTGTGGCTCATCTTTGGGATAAAGATGATATATTCGATCAAGGCCAACAAGATAAAGAAGAGAGAGACTCAAATGAGAAAGACAAAGATAAACATTAAGTCAAAGATGAACATTAAATAAAATCTAAAAACTAAATGAATCCTAAAAGAAAAGAGCTAAGAAATAAAAATAATAACAATTAATATA
>APFE030747717.1:154213-184008 GCA_000404065.3 Pinus taeda | reverse complement strand
TATTATTATTTTTATTTTTGGGCTCATTTCTTCTAAGATTCATTTAGTTTTTAGATTTTATTTAACGTTCATCTTTGACTTAACATTTATCTTTTTTTTTTTCTCATTTGAGTTTCTCTCCTATTTATCTTGTTGGCCTTGATTGGATTTCTCATCATTATCCTGATGATGAGCCACGCTAGTTGGCTGGAACCAACGAATTAAAAAACTCAGAGTGATGGATCTAGAAAAATTCAATCAAAAAGTTACATATTTCATTAAATTTAAAGAAATGTATCTTTTGCTGACCATTTGGTATTTTGTTGGGTCAAGCAGTTTGCAAGCAAGGCATGTTGATTGATCCTACAAAAGTTGTTATCATAATGGATTTACCTCCACCTACCTTAGTGTGACAATTACGTGCAACTTTAGGTCATATAGGATATTACAAGAAATTTATAAGGGGATATGCATAGATTACAACCCCCTTAAAAAGGTTGCTGAAGAAGGAGATTAAGTTTCATTGGGATGAGTAGTATTAGCAGACTTTGTACACCTTAAAGGAGAATTCGTTACTTGGTCGATTTTTTTTTTCTATATTGGGGAAAGTAGTTTCACATTCATATGAATGCATATTCCATAGCTTTAGGTTTATTTTTACATCATATAGGAGAAGGGGACATACATAAATCCATTGCACATGCTAGTAGGAAATTATCAATTGTTAAACAAAACTATACCACTACAAAACGAGAAGGCATGGAAATGGTGTATGCATTGTAGAAGTTTAGACATTACCTACTTGGGTCACACTTCAAGATGCATATTGATCATTATGCGCTAAGGCACTTCATCAATAATCCAGTTTTGGGGGGAAGATATGTAGATGTTTTTTTCTCTTCGAAGAATATGATTTTGAGGTTGTTGTAAAACTGAGAAGGTTTAATATAGGACCAAATCATTTGTCGCACATATTAACTAGAGAGGATGCAGGGAATATTGCTAAAAACCTACTAGATGCACATTTGTTTGTAGTAGATATGGTTGATGGCTACTTCACATAAATTATTCAATTCCTTAGCATATGAGAAAACCTAGTAGAATACACGGTAGTGTAGAAGAAGCATTTGGTGGTAAAGTCAATAGATTATCAACTCATAGAAAGTTGCTTATACAAACTAGGTGCAAATGGGATACTTCGATGTTGTGTTTTAGAACGTTAAAGGCCTTTGATATTATCAGAAGCACATGAAGGGGTTGTAGGAGACCACCATGCAAGAAAACCTACTACGTAGAAGATCTTGTGTGCAGGACTTTGGTGGCTAACTATTCATAGGGATGCTAAGGAGTTCTATTAGAGCTAAAATGTATGTCAGCGCATTGGGAAACCATCCAGAAGGGATGAAAGGTCCTTATTTCCAAAGGTGACACTACAATAATTTGATAAATGGGTAGTAGAATTTATTGGACCTATCAACCCACCAACAAAAAGATCAAGAGCTAGGTATATAATAACTGCAGTAGATTACCTCACTAGGTTGTTTGAAGCAAACCTGTCAAAGATTGCAGTGTGAAAACAACAACACTGTTCCTTTTTGAGAATGTGTTTACGAGGTTTGGATGTCCCAAAATACTTAGTGATTGAGGTACCCATTTCTTAAATAAGAAAATTGTTTCCTTAATTGAAGAATTTCAAATTAACCATTAGAAGAGAAAATCCTATCATCCTCAAGCCAATGGCACTTTTGAGTCCTTTAATAAGATCTTGGAAAATACTCTGTTACACAACATTTTGTCACTGTCCCTATACTCCCTGTTCCTTGCTCCTGGAGGACCTCTGTAGTGAACCCCACATTCTTTTCCTTCATGAAGAAACTCCCATTGTGTCCCTCTTCATGAGAAGATCAATTCCCTTTTGCACCATTTCCCCTGAAACTTCTGTTTTTCCCAGTTTACGAGACCAGTGATAATGACCTTTGTCTCCCCCATGCTGATGTGCAGAGATTAACATTATCCCTAGTGCTGACTGGAGCGACTGAGTTGTGTTCCAGTCGCACCGGTCCTATTATGGAAAGTTTTTTAAATTAAGAGCCAAAGCTTCCAGCTCTAGAAGCTTCGTAATGGAAGTCTGGTAAATGGTTTGGCCATATGGGGTTGAGGATGTCAGTTTGGGCTACTTTCCCCTATAATGATGGAACTACCTCAAGGGATAAGATATTATCCCATGAGAAGAGGATCCATCTCCCATCCATTCATCCTATATAAACCTCCCTTCTTCCCAAGCACAAGCTAGTGTTAATGTTGGTGTTCTAATGCTATTTTGGTTTGGAATAGACAACAAACTATTACTAGTTGTAGCTATCTAGTTGTGTGAGGGAGAAGTGTGATTTGGTTTGGAGTGAGGCCTAAAGGGAAGAGCCTTAAAACTATTGTGGATTGAGGCCATCATGGGATGCTAGCAGAAGTGTGTGGGAACTTGGCCTTGTTAGAGGAGGACTGCAACGTCAAGGCAAATGGTTGTAATCTCTCTTTGATATTAATATATGCAACTATTGATTGATTTCCTACGTGTTTTCTAATCTTACATATTCATGGCTTAATGTTTCTTGACTTGTTAAGTAGGTTGAATTACAATTTGTCTATTATCATGTTTTTTGTCTGCTGTTGTTTACTTGTTTCAAGTGCTTGAAGAAGGAAGCGAGAGATAGCTGGAGCGAGCAAGCAAGGAAATCATCAAATAGGATAAGCATACCAAGAGGTAGGCCCTCTTGATTGGTTCTAACCTAAGAAAATATTCCATAGAATGTATCTGTTGTGGCTAGACCCATTATCGGGCTAGAGGAATTTGTTTGTGTTCGCACTTATAATTTTGCAGTCACCACAAATTGGTGACTCCAATGGGGATCCCAATCCTTTTGTTTGTCTTGGATTTCATTATTTCATGGGAAATTTTCTAGTTCCACTTTTTCCCTTTGGTTCTGTTTCTTTTCTCCTACTTACTGGCCTGAGTCTAAAATTCATAGTAGTAGATCTGGTCCCTATTTCAATTTTTATTTTTATTTTTTTCCTTAGCTCCCTTGATCAACGCGCTTAATTTGCTAATAGTCGCACTGATAAGTGCGAGTTGCTGAGAAACAATCGCATCAACCAGCGTCTGGCGCTTGTTTCCAGTTAGGAAGTTGCACCGATGCCTTTAAGTGAAGATTAGGCTTGACCCCAATCTTGGCTAGTGTTTTATGCTATTGTGATTTTGACCTCGTAAGCCTTTTAGACCGTTTTCTCCCTGACTAGACAGCTTAGTTTAGCTTGGTCTGTGCGCTTGCTTGGTTTAGCCCACCCTCTCATGTGTTAAGTCTAGGCCTGTGTGAAGTTCTTTTTTATTTTTCTTTGAATCCCTCGATCAACGCTATTTTTATCCGAGCAGTCGTGTTGGTGCCGATCAGCGCTACTTTTGGCCCAAAAGTTACTCTGGTCTCTGAGTTAAGAAAAATCAGAATTTCTCCCATTCCAGTGCCAGTGTGTCTTGACCCTCGGACTCTCTTCTTCCTCCCAGAAGTGACTAGGATTCTTTGTTTACTTCATTTTCAATTGAATGAGTGAAAGTGTCTCGTTTATTCTCTTATTTCAAGTGTCTCTTTTCTATTTCCAAGCATATATTACATTGCTTGGTTTGTTGATTGAAGCATTCATGTGTTTAGTTTGTTCGATTCAGGGAAGAAGTTGCTTTTAGTTTCATTTATCATGCTTTGGATTTGATCGATGCTTGTTTGTACGGAATTGGGAAAATTTTCATTAAAGTGCTTTATGTGAAAGATTCATTTTGCATTTTATGAAAAGAAGAACATCATTCTAGTTTACTAGAGTGAAAATATTGCATTATTAGTGTTATTGAGAAGCTAGAATTGCATCATCATAGGCATGGAAATGAAATGAAATTTATTTTGTTGTTAAGGGAAAATTAAGTGCATTTAGGAAAATTATTAGAGAAACATTTCATTCTTTGATTGTTGCATTGATTTTGTGTTCCCTATCTCTCAATTAGTGTTAACTTTCATCGATGACAAAGATCTCTTTTCTCATATAGTTTCATGTAGGAGTTTTGTCAGATGACAATGGTAGGGCCTTGAAATTGAGACCTAATTCAAGATCAATCGTTAAAATTTATTGAAATTAACCTAAGGAAGAATTGAAACTTAACGCTCACATTTAGTGGTCTATGCTAGAGATGTGTTTCGATGTCTTTAAACCTAACATCTGTCGTTAGCTTCAGCATTAGACAATGCTAGTACGGACTTGTGATCCCCATACCATTGTGTATATAAAGGGAGACGCCACTAGGTTTGCAATCCTTTATCTGTTGGAAGCTGAGTCAGCCACCTTGTAAACGTGATACACCGAACACAACATTCGGGGAGATTTCCTGCCCGTACTTCTTGGTTTGCCAGGAGGTATTCTGCAGTTCATGGTTACCTGGTAATCCTTGAGCAGTCGTTTTGGTCTTTTTGACTCTTTAAATTTAAAATATCATCGAGCACTTGTCCTTTCAAGCTCGTTAACTCCGAAAGTGACTAGAGTCGCCTTTTGTCCTTTTCTCGACTCTTAAAATATGAAAAGGAAAAGTTTTGTTTCAGTGTCTTAAAATTATCTACCCACGAAATAATCGTGGTTAAAGTTATCTTCCTTAGTGTTTCCTTAAAATTCGATTCCAATGGAAACATTACTAGAGTCTACCAGTCAAGGGTTCCCCTCAGATGGGAATCCTGATCCTTTTCCTTGTTTTGGAAATGTTGGTTCTCTTTATATGACAACGTTGTCCCTCTCTGGGTTAACCATTGGTTTACCTATTTGGTTGTTTTCGACCTTGGTGGTCCCAAGTGTCCCAACTCCTTCCCTGCCCTCTCCTTCATTTGAATCACGTCACGATGATTCTATGGTTGACCCCTCGCCTTCTTCCCCCATTTCTTTAGCCTCCTCTTCTACTTCACTTGGTGAAAGTTTGAAATCTAGTAACCAGGAGGTTAAGAAGAAGAAGAAGAAGATGAAGAAGAAGAAGTCAAATAAGTGAGAGGACAACTGTGCAACTATTACTCCAAATGCACCCCTCAGTGACAAACCTGCTGATCCTTTGCAAAAGGTAAAATTCTCTTGCAGGCTGTGTAAGGGTGGCCATCTCCTTCGAGACTGTCTTGGAATTCCCAGAGTCTTAGAGGTATGGTCTCAAAACCTGAACCAACCATCCCCATTGACCTCTAGAGATCATGTCGATGTTACACCTTCAGCTAATGATGGTAAGAAGAAAGGAAAGATTAGATTCCCCTGTAGGTTATGTGAAGGAGAGCGTCTTCTTCACCTTTGTCCCCTTATGGATAAATCTTCCAAACTTTTTGAAAATCTTGCAGCTCCTCAACCCCAACTTCTTGTTGGTTATCATAGGCTTTCTTCTAACCCTCTCTCGGTTGGTAAAGAGATTGACTTGTATTCATCTCTTGCCCATATTTCTCTTCCTGAGCATGACTCCCTTATGTCTATTCCCGACCAACCATTGGTCAAAAAGAGTGTCAACATGTCTCCTCCTTCAATTGATCACTCTGTTATGGAAGAGAGTGGTGATCATACTGCTCATGTTCTTCTCGTCTCCTTAGATTCTCATGAATAGAAGAGTGAACCTCCCATCCTGGTTGTTCAGGAGAGTCCTTCTCCTATTCCTGTACAGCATGGGGGCAATCATATGATACCCCCACCAATTAGTTCTGTCGTCTCTCGATTGGGGTCCATTGATTGCTTTACGCCTCCCATCTTATGTGCCTTTCTATATAACAATACAAGCCTATAATATGGTAGTACATGGCACTATATTAGATGAAGGCACATCTGTTAGCATTATGTCTTCTACTACTTGGCAAGCTTTGGGATCCCCCATCTTGTGCCTGTCACTCAGAATCTGTTAGCTTTCAACGGAGGAACCAATCAACCCTTAGGGATCCTTCTAAAGTTGCCTATTACTCTGGGAGGAAAGACCGTCTATATAGACATGATGGTAGTCTAAGGTCCCTTAAATTTCAATCTTATCCTTGGATGCGACTATGTTTATGTCATGGGAGCTCTTGTTTCTTCACTTTTCCATGTGGTTTGTTTTCCGCACGAAGGGAGAATTGGGACTCTTGA
This sequence comes from Pinus taeda, assembly GCA_000404065.3. Lineage (NCBI taxonomy): Eukaryota > Viridiplantae > Streptophyta > Pinopsida > Pinales > Pinaceae > Pinus > Pinus taeda. The sequence continues at coordinate 177,864 of APFE030747717.1, read as the reverse complement.
TCAATTATCATTCATTAGTCACCAGGTGCATCCTTTGCAACCATCATCCCCTAGCAAATCTTGTTTGCAAGCAGTACCTTCCCCGCCATAGGTCAATTATGTGGCTACCCGTTCCGTCTCTATGTCTGCCGATGATCACACAGATGGTATAGTACATTATGTACAAGGGGAATTAGAACCCGATCTGTCTATGGTACCAAATGACATGTATTCCTCCTAGAGCGTGATTATTCCATTTAGTGAAGACCTCTTAGGAGTCATGTTCTCGTATGGTTCATGAATAGGTGTATGAGGATAGTCCTTTTTTTGTATTAACCTCATTAAAAAATGAAACAACGGATGAGGATAGTTCCTGGTCTTGTGTTAACCTTGTTAAAAAATGAGACAAGGGTCTTGAGGATAGTTCTTTTACTATGTCAACCTCATTAAAAAGGAAACAACTCCCTTTTCCAAATCAAGTCTTTGATTAAGATCTTGTAAAATCCCAGTCAAGTCTTTCCAAGATCTCGAAAGTGAACCTTCATTCCATCCACCTAGCTGACTGAAATGAAGCTTGGGGGGTATGTACCTTGAATTGAGTCATTATGTTGGGGGCATGCAAACTTATAGCAAGCATAGTTTTTCATTTCAAGCTTGTGTAAACATGAAACCGAATCCAAAGAGAGTTCTCCATGGTTCAAGTTTGTGTAAAAATAAACCCATGCACGATTTACATCTCATGATTGCCATTTTTATTGGCTAATTTCTGCTAGATGAGCCTTGGTTGTTTCATTCCACCACCACCATCTCTTTGGATGATCATATGCTTTCACTTGGTTTTTTTTCCTTTCCCGAGGGACCGCAACAATGAGTGGTTTTATTCACCAGCCTCTTGACCATTACATGTTTTGAGCAGTTCCATTATTGCTGGAACTAGTTGCTACCCTTTATACCACTCGTTCCTCCAGGATGAGTCACTTTTAAGCTCTTTTCTGACTCGTAAAAAATTAAAAGATCGCCGAGTATTTTTCCCATTTGACTTGTAAAAGAGAATAAAGTGGGGGGTCTGCTTTCAAGCTCTTTTCCAACACTTTAAAAGCAAAAATATGGCCGATCCCTTACCGTTTTGAACTTGTTAACAGATGCAAAACGTCGTGCACCCAGTATAAGTTTACCCCTTTTTCAGACTCGGAGGCACTATTTACAAAAATGGTACTCCTTGACTGAAATGGTCAAGTGATTCTCTCAAGTATTGTTTTCTACCTTTTCAGGCTTGAGAGACACAAATGTATGAAAAGGGACCATGTGGAGTTTTATTTTACGTGTATTTTTCAAACTCTCTAAACATGAAAAATATATCGAGTTACACCTTTGTCGGACTCAATAAACTATTAAACAACATCAGATTCGTCATCATGATGAACATGAGCTTCTCCTTCCTAGGGATTGTTAAACTTACTAGGTCAGATTCATCCGAAGGATGAACTTACAGTGCAAGCATATGCTATCCCCTTCAAGCTTGCGATTAAAAAATAATTGGGGTACTTGCCAGGAATGGTGGGGGGAAATTTGGAAATCTACCAGTTGTATCGGCAACTCACTCTTGAACATGACACTTTTTGCTTCATGTTGGGTTGGGATATCCTCCTTTGTATTGTTGACCTTCCTGGGTTTGGGCCATTCATTTTTTCCTTCCATTTGATCTCTGCCACGTCATCATGACCACTGATCCCAGGGATCCAAAAGCTGCCAAATTTCAAGTTGTGTCACTGATATGTTCAAGTTTTTTCCTTCTGCAGTTACATTTGCCTATGATTCTCTGTATAATCCAAAATCATTTTGCATCCTTTCGTCTCATGTCAATGATGTAGGAAACATTATGGCCCTCCTTCGACACAGTCACTTTCTGTCGACTTCAACTCATTATCCGGGAAGTTAACCGAGGGACTCCCTTCCAGTACCTTAGAGCTTGCATGCCCTAATGGAAATTTCTTTGCACTCGACGACAAGTTCACATCATTGGCTTTCGATCGGGTGATTTCACCGGTGTTTGACTTCAGTTCCTCTATTCACATTCCATGGATTGTGCTGATAGTACCTTGAGGATCATTGTCATTATTGGTAGTTTCTCTCACTCTTGTTAACAGTTTACATCATTGACTGGTAATGCAAGACCCTCGTCTTAGATTACAAAATTCTAGGTTTCGAAGTGAAGTGACATGATTATGTTGATATGCATGTCTCTTTCAGATGGATAGCAACGACGATTCCATGAGTTGTCATATGTGATCCTTGTCATTATTGGATGGCTGCGATCATACCTTGGTTTCATTATGATCCTCTTTGATGGATGGTTGTGTCCATACCTTGATCCATTTACATGATCATTCTCTGGATCGCTGCATCCAAGCCATGATTCATGTATCATTTGGCAGAGTTCTTAGTTATGTATATTTGTCTGTACTTTCTTGTAGGTTTTCCGATGGTAGACTATGGTTCCCTGCATTGATTTATAAAGCATTTCATCCCTCACTCTAGTTCGGCCTTCACGCTTTAGGGGGCATCTGTCACACATAATTTTATCACTATCCATATACTCCCCGTTCCTTGCTCCTAGAGGACCTCTATAGTGAACCCCACATTCTTTTCCTTCATGAATTAACTCCCATTGTGTTCCTCTTCATAAGCATATCAATTTCCTTTTGCACCATTTCCCTTGAAACTTCTGTTTTGCCTAGTTTACAAGACCAACGCTAATGACCTTGTCTCCCCCGTGCCAATGTGCAGAGATTAGCACTATCCCTAGCACCGACCGGAGTGACTGAGCCGTGTTCCAGTCATGCCAGTCCTATTATGGAAGGTTTTTTAAATTAAGAGTTGAAGCTTCCAGCTCTAGAAGCTTCGTAACGAAAGTCTGGTAAATTGTTTGGCTGGATGGGGTCCAGGATGTCAGTTTGGGCTCCTTTACCCTATAATGATGGAACTACCTCAAGGGATAAGACCTTCTCCCATGAGAAGAGGATCCATTTCCCATCCATTCATCCTATACAAACCTCCCTTCTTCCCAAGCACAAGCTAGTGTTAATGTTGGTGTGCTAATGCTATTTTGGTTTGGAGTAGAGAACAAACTATTACTTGTTGTAGCTATCTAGTTGTGTGAGGGAGAAGTGTGATTTGGTTTGGAGTGAAGCCTAAAGGGAAGAGCCTTAAAACTATTGTGGATTGAGGACATCATGGGATGCTAGTAGAAGTGTGTGGGAACTTGGTCTTGTCAGAGAAGGATTGCAACATCAAGACAAATGGTTGTAATATCTCTTTGATATTAATATATGCAACTATCAATTGATTTCCTACATGTTTTGTAGCATTAGATATTCATGGCTTAATGTTTCTTGACTTGTTAAGTAGGTTGAATTACAATTTGTTTATTATCACGTTTGTTGTCTGCTGTTGTTTACTTATTTCAGGTGCTTGAAGAAGGAAGCGAGAGATAGCTGGAGCGAGCAAGCAAGGACATCATCAAATGGGATAAGCATACCAAGAGGTAGGCCCTCTTGATTGGTTCTAACCTAAGGAAATCTTCCATAGAATGTATATGTTGTGGCTAGACTCATTATCAGGCTAGGGGAATTTGTTTGTGTCTACACTTATAATTTTACTTCACCACGCACTCTAACAAAAGTGTGTAATGTAAATTGATATGATTAGGATTTACGAATTTTGGTAGTCCTATGGGCTTATCAGAACACATGTAAGAAATTGATAGGGAAAACACCTTTCAGTCTAGTATATGGACATGAAGCAATGATGCCTATGGAATTTATAATGCCAAGTCTACAAATTTGAGGAACAACATAACACATACTTGGGGAATGAATGGAAAGGATTGCACAATTTCTTCTGGGTTGGCTGCCACACTTTCCCAAAAGGTAGTCTGGTCTGTCTGGGACGCATGACTGGCTTCTAGAATTGTGCAATGCGCAATCCAGGTTGGCTGCTAACTACTAGAATTGTGCAATGCGCAATTTCAGCTAGCAATTGGTGTAGGCTTAGTGACTACAATGCACAATTTTCTGGGCCAACAGTCATTGTCCCTTAGAATTACGAAATGCAAGATTAGATGACAGCTGCTGGGTAGAAATGCGCATTTCTTGAGAGGAAGACAAAGCCTTCCCTCTCAGGATTGCGCAACAATGTCTTGGTGAGGCAAAGTCCGGGCCAAGGCTGGCTAGACCCACCGACAGACAACTAAAAGAAAATGTGAAAGTGAATGCATGGTGATACTGAGTGTAAGCAGGAGTGAATGATTGTGCATGAAAATAGTGAATGAAAGATTTAGAAAATGGAACAACATGCATGTGGTTGAGGCGAGACGCCGAATCAACAACCGTTCATGCAAAATAGTTTCATGCATGCGATAATAGTGAGAGAAATGAAAACTGAAATGGTGCTAGTATAAGCTAGTATGCATGTAAATGACAACAAGAGTTCAAATAAATCAAGAAAATAACACTCACACAAGCGAAAACACAAAAAGCGACAGAAATGATGAAAAGGACAAGTTGAGACCACTTACCCATGAATAGTTGAGACAGATGTGTCAAAGAGTCCTAGATGTGTTGTGGGATGTCTGAGCTCAAAGATCAATGTGAAAGAATGAGCTTTGATGCGTCAAATAAATAAGTTTGAATCTCATGACATGCATGCCACAAATCTAGGAAAAAGTGACACTTGGAGGAAAGATTCTAAAACGATCTTGGCATGTAACCTCTAGCTGCTAAAAATAGCTCCCTGAATCAAGGGATGTTTTTGCATGTTACCTTTTTCTATTCTACGAAAAAGAAATTCATGCATGCAAGTCAAGTTTCCTTGGTCCAGGGTGGAATTGGTCAACCAGACTGCACATGCAAGAGGCTGCTCAATTGTTGGGAGAAAATGCACATTTTTGGATGGGAGATGGATTGACTACGTAGGAGGTTTACACAAATTCTGTGCAGAGCAGCTGATTTCTACCCAGGATTGCGCAATTCCTGGGCTGAGTAGCCGTGCTGGGAAGAATTGTGCAATTTTCTGGATGAAGCCTGATTGGTAGAATTGTGCAATTCTGTAGCCCAAAAGGCTGCCAGATAGAATTACAATTTCTAGAGGGAAGGTTGGTTTCCCTCCAGGATTGTGCAATTTCTTGAGGGAGATGCTCAGCCTGTAGCTAGACCAAGTCTGGAGAAACAACCTGTGAGGGGAATGCATAAAGCTTTGATAGACAGGTTTCCCTTCTGCAAGAAAATCATTAAAGCTTGTGTACTTGAGAAATCAAGACATGTTGGTGTGAAAGGTTGGTAGGGAGGCTCCAAAACGAAGATAAGGAAAAATTTTGGAGGGTGGTTGCAGTTGCTACAATACTTGGTGACACATTGGAAGAAATCGAGCTCACTGAATGTACCTTGTTCGTGAAAAGTAAGTCTAACACCTTCGGAAGTATTGTTCAATTCTCAGTTCATCTTGGTTTCACACTAGATTGATCGTAAGATGTAGCATTTTCCAAGCTCTTGGTAGATTGACACACATTCCAAGCCAAGGAAACACAATTGTTTTGATTGGGGTTGAGGGGTATATTGGTGCACAAGCAGTATAGTCGTCAGAGTCTTAGTTTCATCTCTTGTGGTTCTCCGCTGCTAGCATGCCTGGACAGTACCTCGACGGAGACACATGGGAACACAAGCATGGCTCTGCTACTAGTGAGCTTGATCAGTACCTTGACAGAGGTACTTGCATCACCTCTCTTTGTAGGAAGCCTTTCTCTTCTTTTGCCTTATTTATTTTTCATTTAGAATTTTTCACTTTTCATTTTTTCATTTTTTTTTCATAACTATGCATAACACTTATTCATTTCAAAGGCGGAAGAGGGATCCTGAATTATCGAGAGAAGAAGAGGTTTTTCCTATAGAGAAATAGTTTATTATATCTCTGACGTGCTTGTTAAGGTTCCCCCCCTCACCTTACTCTACTTGACTGAGCTGACAAGGGTTAACCAAAAAACAACCGACTAGAGTAAGTGATACTAGATAGCGTGCAAGCATTGTGTTTTCAACAAGGTTCACTTTGAACAGTACATATTTTCCATTGATGTATCATGGAATAAAAGTATAATTTCTTCATACAGAGGTAGGAAGAGAGATAACCAAGTAGTGATAGATGTACAAGGCCTCTTGTACTTTACCCAGCTTGTTTCAAGAGTCATACAAGGCTTCATGTGAAACTACCTACGAACAAAACAAGCAAACAAATGAACAACACATAAAATCAGAAGCATAGGCAAAAGAGAAAGCAAAGCAAGCAAGCAAACAAGCAAGCAAGAAAACAAGCAAGCAAGCAAGCAAGCAAACAAATAAAGCAAGTAAGAAAATAAGCATGCAAGAAAATTGACCGAAAGCAAACACTACTCCTACTCCTAAGCTAACGGTGCATGGGCCTGATTACGTGAAGTGATATTTCCAATGCAGCCACCGATGCATTGGTTGACCCATGTTGGTGAAGGCTTGGTCTACGAGCAACCTAGTTGTCTGAATTAGTGAGCAAAAAATATATAACAATGAAGAAAACCACACTTCATGTTTCAAAATGCCCACAAGACATAAGTGAGTGTAAGTGCATGATAAGCAGTTCGTGGACTTATCACGGTGTTGCGTGACACCACATGTAGCTTTGAAGCATATGAACACTCTTGACTATGACATGCAAGCAAACAAAAGAAACAAATATAACTTGCATCGTGCATGCTTTCTTGCAATGTAGGATTCCTCCGATGCATGAGGGACAAGATCGTGTAGTTTGAGAGGAAGAAGTATGATATGCGTGTGAGTTTGATCTTCAATGCATACAGATGGGCGATGAGGAGCCTTGTGTTATTGATCAATTTCCTGATTAGAAGTGAAACCAACCTCCGGACAGCGATGGCCTGACATAACCATCATCTCAGGCTGAAGTGCCTCAACAACCTGGAGTGTTTCAACTTCATTATCAGATGGATCATCATAGATTGGTGGCTTTGAAAAATCAATTGCGATAGAATCATGATCATGATCGAATATGGGAGTGATGGATCATGACAACCATGATTAGAAAAAATCAATGTTTTCATCGACATCCTCATGATTTGATGAATCAAATAGAGGGGTAGATGAAAAGCAAACAAATTGATCCTCTGTATTTGCAAAAAAAGCAGATGAAAGATCAAGTGGATTTTCAATGAATAACTTATCCTCTCCATTGTCGGATGATGGACTGACATCCGGTGTGTCCTGCGAGTGATCAACAATGGGTGCATTTGTAGATGAAGATACACATGCGAAATCATGGATGGTAGGTTCAAAAAAGATGTCAGGAAAGAACAGAGGGGGCTCAGATAGAAGGGAGTCATTGTTTGCCAAGTGTTGATACTCAAACTCCCACTCATACTCTTAATGAATGGCAGCGCATGTTGGTTGTGAAACATCAACTTCGTCAGTGGCTTGTTCCTCATCCACAACAAGTGTAGAGTCCAGAATGGAAGAACACAAGAGAGTATCATTCGGAGGGACATCTGAGTGCGAAGACTGAGGTTGTGTGACAAAATGCATAAGGCAACTTAATGGACTCACAACAAGATTTGCACGAAAATTAAGCGAAGTGATGTTGGGAGGATGTGATAGTTGAAAAGATGTGTGAGCGTGATCCTCAACATCATTTTGCAGTGGTGGAGCTACTTGATGTCGAGACAACAGATAGTCACTTCTGACAGTGACCGTCTTTGTTTGTGATTGCGCAACTCCATCAATGAAGAATACTGAGTGAGGCTTGATTTCAAACTTCTTCTTGGGATGAGAATATTTCTTAACATAATACTCAAATCAATCCCAAAGATAGAAAACTTCATCTATCTCTTTGAAGCTCAAAACTACAAAACACGGAAGCACTGCCAAAAATCCATAGTCGATTCATGCAGAGCCTTCAGTTGTCGTAACAATTTTTTGTCAAGATGTTTTGGATCAAAATTATAGAAAGTGTCTTCAATGAGATCACATAAGTTCTCAAGTGAGTGCACGTTGTCAGTGGGTAGGTGGCATAGGCACCGATGTGGAGATTCACGAAGTGTGTATGCAAGCAGCAAGTTGGCCTACTCGTCAGAACATCCATCTTCCTCATGATGCATGGAAAGAAAGTCATATAAGAACTCAGGCCAGGCCACTTCACCTTCACCATCATATGTTTAAGTGGAAAAGTAATCGAAAAGCTCCCTTGTGATGGTGACATCTTCATGATTTGGAAAACATCGTGGAGGGAGGAGAGTGCAATAATCCATGATAGATATGCAAAAGTTGAAAATAGGATGAGAGGACACAACTTGTCATCTAGCCCTCCTTCTAGCGCTAGAAATTTTGACGGTGCTGGACCCGCCAACATGTCAGGGGATCTCCCTGGTAAGAATTCCCAATTAGACCTCATACCATTTAGTGTAGGAGTCCCAGTAGTGGGTCGTATGATAATGCCTTGACCACGATTTCGCACAAAGGCAAGTAGATAACTCTATTGGTAGCAAGGTTGTGACAACTGCAGTGAATCAAGGAAGGTGCATGAAAGATTCTAACACACGGGGGTTGGGATGAGTACACCCCCTTGAAACCTATGTTAACACGCAGTTAAGGAAGGAATGCATGAGCAAAGATGCATCACAACATGGAAGGTAAGTTAGCTAGCAATCCAAAGTGATGGTTAAACTAACAACACATTTAAGAAATATTCATACATACATACACAAATAGTTGTACATGCATGCGTAAGTAAATAGATACATATATCATTTAGAATAGACTAGATAGCATAGAAGTGTAAGTTCTAGTCATACAATACATCCATGTCCAACCACTAGTTCCAACAGTGAAATTTTACAGCCACAACTGCCTGCTCCTCCAAAGAGATGTACTAGCTCTGTACAATGGAGCAGCCAAGGCTCGTTACAATATTGTCCAAGCTCTCTCCAAGATAGTCTTATCGGAAGCTTGGCTGACAAAAATCCTTTACAATGAGTTATGAGGGACTATTTATAGCAAGGGTGGGTTGACCCTTGACATTCCCCTTTGTGACAATTCATCTACCCTCATGAATCTTCATCTACTCAATGAATGTTAGATTCAATTATCGACACTTGACTTACACTTGATAAAACGTTACATTACAATGCACATGTACCCATGTGAGACAAAATGGCTTGAGCAAGCCATGCTAGACATCACTATGACTTAGACAACCATGGAAGTCCAACTCCTCAACATCCTCGTGATGATCAACAGTCATGTTCTTGATCCAAATGGATATTGGTGGCCACCCGCCAATTCCACTTGGACCCCCACCATTTTTTTTCTTCAGTTTTTCAGTTTCCTTAATTGTAGTACAATTTACTATTTATAGCAGTTTTTTGTGTCATAAACTTCCAGAGCCATTTTGAGGCCCTAAACGACATTTTTTTGGCAATCTACTGCCAACAATTTTCCAATAAAAACATCTTTTTCTTCGTAGTCCTCAGAGAGATCTTTCCAATGGGGTATCATGCACGTTAAATAGAGATAATATGACCAAGTCACAACCCAAGGAAGTTAGCTGTCCAACTAACCCCAACGGGGCCCATAAACTCTTGGTGTTACATCTCCTCGGGTTTGGTTTGGTTGTTTAGGGTTTTTTATTATTGTTCAATAATAAAAAAGCCCTTGAGCCTCATTGTAAGGTAGTTGAGAGGCATGTAGCCACCACATCTCTTCTCAGGGATAAGCTACCATTGCCGGAGCTAGCTTATTTCCATTTCTTTTACTAGGCATATTTCAGTATTTTACATTAATGAAGTGAAGTATTATTTCTACCACATCTCTGTATTTATGGTTATATCTATAATTTGTTGTGTTCTTGTTTAAATCCAGATTAGTGGTATCAGAGTGGTCTGCTCTTTCTCTGTTCTTCTTTACATGTCCCCAATGAGGTCGGGATATAAGGAGTTAGGGCTTGAACTGGCCGAACCTTTGCAAGACCAGCCTTGCAAATCTAGATGGCTTCCCATTGCCGATGAAAAGAAAGACGAGGGGTAGGAGATTCTATGAAAATCTTGCTCGAAGAGGCCCTCGAGCAACAAAGGAACGCGATGATGGAAAAATTTTCCTAGATCCTTCAGCAGCTACCTAAGGGCGACACATCTACTTCCATTAGCTACTCTGGAAGCACCACACCCTTTAAGGTACAAGCTAACTTTGACATTTCCACATTTGAGGGTCATATAGATGCAAACATTGTAGATAAATGGTTAAATTTGCTAGAAGGGTATTATTCTATTCATGATTTTTCTGGACGGGAAAAGATTAGTTTTGCTCTTCTCAAAGTCACTCCCCACGTCAAGTATGGGTGGGAAACCTACTGCGAGCAGAAGGATGAAAGTATGACCTCACCATTTTCAGCTGCACCCCCTTGAAATTCATTCCAAGATGCCATCAAGGAGCAGTACTACCCTGTTAGAAGCTATGAGGATAAATACATAAAGTGGACCATGCTGCGGCAAGGAAGGGACCAAGATGTGCTGGAGTTTACCAATAATTTTCATACCCTTTGCACAAAGTTGGGTATCAAGGATACTAAGTAGCATTTGGTACTCAAATAATTTAGTTGCCTACATAGGTACATCCAGGACAAGATGGAGTTCCAGGACATCTCCTCGCTCGGCACGGCGTAACGATACACTGCCAAGATTGAGAAGAAGTTTAAACAGAAGAAGCGAGACTTTGGATTTGTGAATCCAAAGCAAGGGAAAGGTGCCCCCAAACCACAAAATAAAGGACAAATGCAAGACGGGGTGGCCTAGGGCAACCCGCCAAAGCTACAAGCAAAGAAAAATACCGTGAAGCCAAAGAAGGACACGGGAAAGTGGTGTGAGTTCCATAAGAGCTCCACTTACAATACAAGTGAGTGTCAGGCGAAGAAGTCAATGGTGGCCGAGCTAAAGGCTTCAGAATCAGATGCATGTTCCAACTTTGAGTCAGAACCCAACAAGGGGAGTGACAAAGGGAACCAGATTATTGATACGGAGCCCAACGCCACCGTTTCCACCACGAAGATCCAGAAGGAGGAACCCAAATATCCAAAGGAGGAGGAGTGCCTCTTCTACTCCCAAATGTGGGGAAAGGGTTCCCCACTATAGTTCATTGTCGATAGCAGGTGCCAAAAAACCTCATTTTAGCAAAGGTTGAGAAGTAGTTAGGCTTATCGACCACAACACATCCCCAACCATACACCATCGGGTGGCTTCACCAAGGACGAAATCTTCATGTGAGCCAACAGTGTCACCTTCCATACAACATCAAGTCCTTCACGGATGAGGTATTATGTGGCATTGCTCCTCTTGATGTTTGTGATGTATTATTAGGCCAACCATACTTGTGGAAGCGATATGTTGTGTATGAATCAAGGCCTCATGTTTTTATTGTTACTTTGGGAAATAAGTTGTACATGATACCAGAAGTAGCACCACCTACCATCATCTCTTTGGTTACTGCAAAACAATACAGTAAGCTCATTCCCAAAACCGGGAAATTTTTTTTCCTAATGACATGCCCTCAAGGAAAGAATAATACGGTGGCCACGACCTTTATATAGGGCCCCTCCACATGACAACTACATATGGACAAGGTCGTCGAGGAGTACGAGGACATCTTCACTCACTCACAAGGGTTCCTCTACACTTCTAGGTCAATCACTCCATCGATATGACCCCAGGTGCACCGCTACCCAATGGACCAATCTATTAGCACTCCGTTATGGAGAACGAGGAAATCAAGAGGCAAATTCAGGAGCTACTACAGAAAGGTCACGTCTGACTGAGTTCATCGCTCTATGGGAGCCTCGATCATGTTGCTATAGAATAAGGATGGGACTTGGAGACTCTGTATTGACTATCGGGTGTTGAACAAGATCACTGTTTGGAATAGGTACCGGATCCCAAGGATTGATGACCTTCTGGACCAATTGAAGGGGGTAAAATATTTCAGCATGATCGACTTGAAGTCAAGATATCACCAGGTACTAATCGAATCCTCCAAGTGTGGAAGACTACCTTCAAAGTTAAGGAGGACCTTTTCGAATGGTTGGTTATGCATTTCGGGTTGACGAATGCTCCTACAACCTTCATGAGGCTGATGGATGACATCTTGTGGCCATTCTCCAACTCAATTGTAGTGGTATACTTGGATGACATCTTGATCTTCAGCAAGAGTTGGGAAGAGCACCTCCACCACATCTGACAGGTTCTCCAAACACTGCGAAAACACAAGCTATGTGCCAATTTGGAGAAATGCACTTTTGGCATGACCCAAGTTCATTATTTGGGATACATTATTGATGAATGGGGGGTGCATGTGGATCCAACCAAGATCTAAGTCATTCAGGATTGGCCATCCCCAACCACTTTGACAGAGCTCCGAAAATTTCTGGGTCTTGCCGATTTCTACCACAGGTTTGTGTTGGGATTTTTTCATATCACTTGGCCCTTGAGTCAAGTCACCGAGGGAGGAGTGAAAGAAAAATTATTTTGGTCTGAATCTCAACAGAAGGCATTCAAATATTTGAAACATTGCCTCTGCTCGGCACCAATGCTCACATTAATAGACTTGCAACAACCATTTGAGATCGAGATAGATGCCTCTGACTATGCTATTGGGGTAGTCCTTACTCAACACGGGCATCCAGTGGAATATCATAGTGAGACATTTTCAGACACAGTCTGGAAGTATCCCACTTATGACAAAGAGATGTATTCCATTATGTAGGCCTAAAGACAATGAAAGAATTACATTTTGGGGAAGGAAAAGGTCATCCACACAGACCACTAGCCCCTGCAGTTCACACAAATGCAAGGGAAGTTGTAGAATGATCACCATCAAATACCTGCAACAGTTCCATTTGAATATAAAGCATAAGAAGGGCAGCACCAATAATGTGCAGATTGCCTCAGTTGACCACTGATCATGGCGTTAACCACTGTGCTCAACTCTTGTGGGCATGAGACTTCTAATTGGCCACTTCTCTACAAAAGCGACCCAAAATTTGGCCACACATACCAGACACTCTTCGAGGGTTAGCATGTTCCAGATTTTCACCTCCAGGATGCCTTGTTATGTCACCTGGGTCACCTTTGTGTTCCTTCAAGCGAGCGTGCCAAGATGATTTGGGAATCACACTACAGTCGGTCTGCTGGGCATTTCAAGGTCAAGAAAATGGTGGTAGTATTGCAAAATTATTTCTATTGGCCGAATCTTCGACAGGATGTCAGGAAGTACATCAGATCCTGCATTTCCTATGCCATTGCCAAACTAACCATCAAGAAGCAAGGCCTATATACTATGTTGCCTACCCCTAGTCAACCTTGGGAATCCATCTCCATGGATTACATGTTGAGCCTTCCTTCTACTAAGCATGGAAATGACTGTGTTTTTGTGGTCGTCGACAAGTTCTCAAAGATGGCCATTATGGCGGCCTGCAAGAAGAATATCACATCAAAAGCCACTGCTAAACTCTTCTTTGAATGAGTGTGGGTACACTTTGGGATCCCACATTCTATCATCTTAGATCGAGACAGTAGTTTCCTTAGTACATTTTGGTCTAGTCTCTAGTCGATGGTGGACACCAAACTCACTAAGTCCACAACCTTCCATCCCCAAACTGATGGCCAAAAGGAGGTTGTCAACAGGATGATCATACACATTCTACACGTGTACAACTCAAAGAATCCACGCACATGGGATAAGAGCCAACCCTATGTTCAACAACTATAAATGGGCTTTCCATAGCTCGACTGGCCACATCCCTTTTTAGGTGGTCTTGGGATTCCAACCACTATGTCCCATTGATGTGGCCATGCCATTTGCAGCTACTTAGGCAGATTCGGCTCATGTCTAGTCCGAAATAGATAAGGCAAACAATTTCATTGAGCACATTCAACATGTCCATGAAATTATGGAGAAATCAAATTCCAAGTACAAGGAGCGACATGATTAACATCAGGTGCCACACATGTTTCAGGTGGCGAAAAAATCTGGTTGCATTTGCAAAAGGAATGCCTTACTGGAGCCTATTGGAAACTCAAACCACTCCGATATGGTCCTTACACCATTACCAAGGCTGTGGGAGATAATGCATTTGAGCTTAGCATTTGTTGAGCATTGGAAAATGTATGTATTTACCATTTATTTCTTTATCTTTTCCTTTGAATCATAACTTCTTTACATTCTAAGATGGTAATATGTTAAAGAATTATGATAGAATTAAGGAGATTTGTGATTAATGCAAAATGACTAATTATTGTCTTTTTCTATAATATAGAAAGTGAAGAAAATGGAAAATCACTATTCAGGAGGAAAAGACAAAGTAGAAGCAACTGCTGTCCCTTTGACAGGAAGTCGTATCCAAACGAGGAGATCAAGATCGGAGCACATGATCCAGGAAAAGGAAGAGGAAACGCGGTATTAGCGCAAGAAGACAAAACGATGAACTGGAGATTAAAGATATAGTGAATACCGCAGGATCCTTTGATCCCAAGGGATCGCTGCTTCAAGGCTTATCGGTACTCTTGATACTTCCACTTGGCCATTCTAAAAAGGGACAACGCTGGTAGCCCAGGGGGTGAATATTATTGTTAATTTGTAGAACTTATTGTTGTAATCTTAACTTTGATCATCGACTCTCTTTAAAGAGTGATAGATGTAACACTACAATTTATGATTAATATATAACTCAGTTTCTGTTCCATTCTCTGATCCTAGAGTAAACGCAGCAGTGCTTCCTTGGTGGCTAAGGGCCCGGCCTTAGTGGATCACTTTCTTCTTGTATCATTATTTTACGATTACAGTAGTGTGTGGTTTGATTTCCTTTGCATTCCTTAACTTGCTTTATTCAGTAATCTTCTATTTCTAAATGTTTCCCTGAATTGCTCTGTTATATCGAAATCGTAATTGGATAGCGAGATTATTATTCACAATTTAAAATTTTATGCTATTCATTCTGAAATCTAATTCAGATTTTGCTGTTCATTTACAGATTGCTATTGCTGTACATTTACAGTTGCGATTATTGTTCATTTAACTATGGTTCACTTACAATTGTGATTGCTATTCATTTGATTACTGTTCCATTATAACTACAATTGCCATCCCTTGATAACTGTGGTTAATGTCCTGTATGCTAGAATAAGATTACTGATTCAATTACTCTACATTCATTGTGTGATTACACTTAAGGTTTGTTGTTCCTTTCTTAGTTAAAGATTGTTGTTCAATTCCTTTCTTAGTTAATGATTGCTGGTCAATTCCTTTATTAGATAAGATTGTTGTTTAATTCATTTCGGTTAAGGTTGCTGCTCAATTTACTTCTGTAGATTAAGCTTTGCTGTTTGATATTTTCAGTAGATTTAGTTGTTATTCCTTTTCTGCTAATCGAATTTATTTTTCCAGTATTTTCTTTAGTGTGAATAGAATGATCCACAATTGTAATGAACATTGACTATTGCTGTCTAAGTTCTCAGATTGGAGGTCTTGTTTGTAATTGATTTTCATTTACATCAGTTTACAGGGGAAAGAGTTATCATTACTGCATCCTTGACTGATGATTGATTCTTGAGTGAATGATTTAGTTACAAAGCATTTAAGTTACTTGCCATTACAATTAGATTTTGTTTCCAACATTCATTTACTTTTACTTTTGTAATCACTATACTGCAAACAATACTCTTGAACAAGTGACCGCCTCAGACTGAGTACACTCTTGAGATAAAAAATCGTACTTGGATTGATAATTAATGTAGGGTAAATAGTGGTTAAAATACACCTTTTCATCAGTCAAAATTTTGGCGCCGTTGCCGGGGAGAGTGTAGCCATTTGTTTCTTTTGAAAAGAGAGTAGTGTAAGTACCTGCTAGGAGAGAGTTGGGTTTTAAAAATAGAAGGTAAGAACCTGCGTATAGAGCATGTAAGAACCCTACTCCCTCGCCTGATTTCCTACAGATTTGTTATTTTGGGTAGAAATAAGTATTTGATTTGTGTGCATGACTAAGCAGAAAAAACCTGAAAAGAATCCAAAACCACTACCCAAACCTAATAAAGCTAAGGGACCGGTGGCCCTTGGGCGATCGACCTTTATAGATGATATCCTTAAAAAAGTAGAATCTCAGCCATCAATAGGCCCTAGAATAGCCACTTCTAGACAACCTACTAGTTCCCTTCGGGCCATAGAATCACCATCTGTAGCCTTTGTTGAGGTGCACAGCCAAACAGAGGAGCAAGATTTTCAAGAAATTGAGAATTCTAGCCCAAAATCGTTACAAGAAGGGAAAATTAGTAATCTTTGTGAAGGAGGAGGAGAAACGAGGGAAATTGAAGAACCAAGATCTCCTCTTGGAATAGTTCAGTCGCTAAGTAGCCCAGATAAGGGAAGTGCTATCAAAATCATCCAGAACAAAGCTGAAGAACCTGAAGAGCTAAGACCCCCCTAGATATTAGTTCAACAAGGAAATCTCGTCATCCCAGACAAAGGAAGTGCTATCAAGGCCATCCTTGCTCCTTCTAACCAACCTAGGAATACACCCCTAGAAATCCTAGAAGGATATTGGCACATATTTGATCAAATGGCCCAGAACCAGCAAACACCTCAAACCTCCACACTGCAATATCCCATTGTAGATATTGCAGTTAATGTACCTATGAAGGCCATTCCTCTCCAACATATTCCTACATTCCATGGCCTAACATCAGAAGATCTAGATGCATTTTTGTTTGAATTTGATGTACTATGCTGGGGGTATGCCTATACCACCGATCCCCAAAAGCTAAAATTATTTCCATCCACGTTAAAAGGAGCAGCTTTACGATGGTTTATGGGGCTAGGTGGAGGTGTTATAAATGATTGGGATCAAATGAAAGGTGTTTTTCTAAAGAAGTATCAGGATTATTGTAGGTCTAGAGAATTAAAGGATGAAATATTTCAGATGGTAGCCAGACCTAATGAGACACTAGAAGAATATGTTGAACGTTTGCAGTATAATCTTCAGAGATCTCCTTATGCATCATTACCCTTACCTGACAGTGTATTAAAAACAACATTAATTAAAGGGATGAAGGAACAATGGGTTGAAACACTAAATATTATGGGAAAAGGTGACATCTATCAAGAAAATGTTTCTGACATTATTGATTTGTGCATCAGAAGTTCCAGAGGCAGTACAAGGCTAAAACTAGCAGAACGTGATATGCTCACAAGGGACAACAAGATCTCTGGTGGAGGAGTAACCCGCGCAGAAATTGGGAATTTATTGGAAGATTTCAAAATTGATATATTGGGGACTCTAACAACTCAACTCGATATTATGCAAGAAAAACAGAAACAAGCAGAAGCATAGCAAAACCTTGCAATATTCTACCCTAGATGCAGAAAGAAACATAGCCATAAAGAGTGCCCCTTAGATGCAGTTCAAATCTGCACTATTTGTGCAAAATATCACTCCATAGAGAACTACCCCTCACTTATGAGTTTGAAAGTAGTATACAAGGAAGCGGAAGAAGAATCAGAACCAGTGTACCTACTCAATCAACGCCGTCAATGGCAGCCACGACAACCAAGTATGCCCTCCGTTCCATATTCTTCTTTCCAACCTTCGCAATATCATGCTCAGCAATATAATACAATGTGGCAAAACTAGCCATCCTTCCCAAATTGGTCACAACAACCATTTCCTTCATCACCATGGCCAAATCAAACAAGCCAATCTAATTGGCAAAAGTTTCCCTACTCTTCACCATATTGGCAAAACAATGCATATCCAACACAATGGTCCCCCCCCACTTCACAGAGTCAAGCCTGGTAGACAAACTGGCAAAGACTGATGAATCAGCCAGTAGGAACCATTCCACTCCCTCAACCCACACTACCAGCACCATATACACTACAACAAAATCCCCAGTCCAACTTAAGACTGCAACTCCCAACCCAACCCAACCCAAACCCAAATAATAGATTGGTTCAATCTGTTCAGATAATCGAAACACCAGAACTAGAAACTGATGTAAGGGAGTGCAACGACCTTCAATTAAGGTTTGGGTGCATAATAGAAACTGAGGGAGATAAAAATGCTCAAGTTGAAAATCAGTTACCCGCAGAACAACCATTACAACAAGAAGATGTGGTCAGACAACAAACTCATAACCAAGCAACCACGTCTTCTCCCCCATTCCCAGAACGATTAATCATACCACACCCTATAGAACATCCTGACTTTGATATTCTGGGAGAACTTAGAAATTTGTGTATAAAAATCCCACGCCTCTAAGTTATCCAAGATATCCCAATATATGAAAAACCATCAAAGAGTTATGTATAAGGAAGCCAAAGAGGAGAATAACAACTAACCCAACCGTCCAAATAGTTGGCACCCTATCTAATCTGTTATCAGGAAGAGAAGCACCTGTCAAATATGAAGACCCATGGAATCCTATAGTGACAGTGCAAATCAATGGACAAACCTTTTCAAATGCCTTAGTTGATTTAGAGGCTGCAATTAATATTTTAACAACCAACACTTGCAAAAAACTGGGCATTACATCAGTGGAACCAACCTCCACCTTATTAGAACTGGTTGACTGATTAGTAGTTAGCATAGAAGGTACACTACATGATGTAATGGTATTCATAGATTCCTAGGAATATCCTACCGACTTTTTGATAGTCAACCCCAAAAACTGACTCGATGGACACCTGTTAATCTTAGGTACACCTTGGCTTGCGACTGTTGATGCTTACATTGGCTACCGAAAAGGTAGTATGACTATAACTAGAGGGAGTAATATCAAGAATCTAGCTCTATACCCTCCAACCCAGCCAAGTGTAACAATAATAAAAACTAACAAACAACCTGTATCATACGTCACAGAAAACATTAGGTGCCCATTAACCATAGAAGATGCCCTCGATTTTAAAGATCAAACAGAGGATGATGTTATTAACCACTTCATTAACCATTCCGAATCCAGATCCCATGTACAATGTCACATGATAGAGGCAACATTTGACAATGAACTAGAAGAAGATCCACTCAAAGACACTCGTGACTAATCAATACCCACTATCTCTGTTTCAAATAGAAAAATTATAGAGATTGAGCCAGGAAAAACCTTGAACATTAACAATAACCTGACTCCTGAACAAGAAGAAAAGCTGGTCCAACTATTGAGAAAATATAAGGAAGATTTTGCATGGGATTATCTAGACATGAAGGGAATTGATCCCCAGCTGTGTACGTATCACATTTATATAGAAAAGGATGTTATACCCATCCGCCAACCCCAACGGAGACTCAACCCTCACCTGAAAGATATTGTGAAAGCTGAATTACAAAAACTTTTGGATGAAAAGTGTATTTATCCAATCTCTGATAGTAAGTGGGTCTCTCCACTAGTAGTGGTGCCAAGGAAGAATGGAAAGTGGAGGATTTGTTTAGATTATAGAGAATTAAACAAAGCAACCTAGAAAGACCACTTTCCCCTTCCATTCATTGATCAGGTATTAGACACATTAGCAAGAAAGAAATTCTTTTCTTTCTTGGATGGCTTCAGTGGATACAATTAGATTTAGATTTCCCTTGAAGACCAAGACAAAACTACTTTTACCTGTCCTTGGGGAACATTTATTTACAGAGTCCTACCCTTTGGCCTATGCAATGCCCCTACCACATTTCATAGGGCCATCCTTAGAATATTTTCATATTTAATAAATGAAGGGCTCAAAGTATATATGGATGATTTCACACCATATGGAGATGATTTTGAGCCAGCACTAGACACATTGGAAAAGGTGCTACAACAATGTATTGCCACCAGGCTCTACTTGAGCCATGAAAAGTACTATATGATGATGACCGAAGGACTCATCCTAGGTCATTATATCTCAGAAGCTAGAATACAGGTAGATCTGGCCAAAATTCAAATAATTTTGTTAATACCTACTCCTACCACATAAACAGAGGTACATAGTTTTCTAGGATTTTCTGGTTATTATAGGAGATTTATAGAACATTTTTCTCAAATAGCTACACCTCTATATGCACTGACAGGGAATGCTGATTTTTTTTGGACAAAAAAATGTGACCGTGCTTTTGAGGATCTGAAAAAGCTTGTGTCAACAGCCCCAATGCTCAGAGGCCCAAATTGCGACCTGCCATTTCAAAATTTTATTAGATGCTTCAGACACTGTCATGCAGAAAGAGTTATTTTTGTGGACAAACCTAACCTCCCTAGGAGTCTAAGACTCTCTAGTGACAAACAAGACAAACAAGAGCAATTCTTCTCTAAACATACATTATTCTATGAGAAACCAAGTGTTTTCCGATCTTACCTTAGGTCCAACGCTTGTTGTAGCAGTCCAGCCTTGCTGATCCAGATGAGCTCCTCCTTCACTTTAAGACCTGCATACACTAACAAGGCAAACGATTACATAACACCTGAATATTTCATAAAAAAAAGCATATTCATCACATAGACCAAGGAGTACATGAAATAATTCATTAACAACAAATCATTGAGAAGAATGGACTTATTTGTATTAAGGAAACAAAAAGGAACCATTACAACCTGAGCCTTGGTGTTGTGCAAGCTCCTCCCAGGGTCCAACAAGAGATTTCCTCTACTTTGACAAGCTCACCCACTCCCAATATGGCAACAAGGAAGGATAGTGATCTCTCCTCACAAGTCAACAATGGGAAGTCCTAATTCCAGCAGCATTTACCCTTTGGAATGTTCAGCTTTCAGCCTCCCCTCCTCTGGCCCAATGCTTGTATTTATAGTGTTCTAGAGGAAGTTAATCAGGTCCAACATCAATGGGATACTCCCGTCTTTTGGATGGGGTAGTTCCTCTCTTGATGGGATAAGTTCCTCTTTCATAGGGATGCATGAACCATCTGGAGGCGCTCAATACACGTCAAACAATCTTCTAGAATGCTCTAGAAATGACCACAAGTAACTTTTTTAATATGAAACTCGCGCCTTTTGACCTTTACAAGAGTACGCACCCATCCCTTGGCTTACAGAGCATACAAGTACGCAGGTACAGTGAGTTTGGGATGCGTACACGCAGGCAAGGTAGAGAGAACCTGCGTACCTAGAGATAAGCATGTTTTTTAGTGACTTTCTCTCTTTTTTGAAGTTTGACGTGAAGAACAGAGGTATTAGGCTTGACAAGGAGGATAATATGACTATTGATGGAGCCATATTAACTGCAGATAGTCAAGGTGACAAATTTCAGTGTAACAGATTGCCCCCTAAAGTGCGAAGCCTGTAATAGATAAGTGTTTTATATCATCTAGGAAGGGTGAAGTACTTTATCATTTCAAGGATTATCTCGTGGAGAGCCTGATCAGAACCTGCAGTTTTCAACACAAAATACATGTATAAGATTATATCATCGCTGAGGTAGGCATTCCCATACTCAGATCAAAACTTTAACTAACAGACTAACTACTCTGATACAGAAATGATTTCATAATACATCATAATCATAGACTCGTGTAGACATAGTATGGATGCAGCCATCTGTTTATAATTGGTCTATGGTCTACAATATAATGAATACAAAACTCCTCACAGCCTGGATGGTGGAAACTAGATCCAGGTCTTCATCTCTACTTCCCGAATTGGTACGATTCTAGCCATGTGAATAAATGAGTCGATGTCGAACATGGTAGAAACCACTTGATTACCAGTCAATGATGTAAACTGTTAACAAGCGTGAGAGAGACCACCAGTAATGTCAATGGTTTTCAAAGTACCCAGCACAATCCATGAGATGTGAATGAATGAGTCGATGTCGAACATTTCATGGAATCCTTCGATCGCAAGTCAATGATGAAAACGGACGTCGAAGGCGAGAAACCTGCCATTGATGCATGCAGACTTCAAGGCACTGACGATTTCTAAATCAACTCTCTAGATAATGTGCTGATGTCGATAGAAAGCGACCCGTCGCAGGGAAGCCCACAACACGAAATCATAGTTCAAGTTGAAGAAATGTTGCTGTAAGGAGTAACTCAAGGATGATAAAATGGATGATAGGTATTTTGCAGTTGAATGTTTTGTTTACAGACCTCTTGAACACATAACGACACAACAGATGGTTTGGTGATAAATGACTCAAAGTCGACTCCCATAACCCGGCTAAAAATGTCAAGTGATTTTGGTCAACTGTGAGGTAAAGGATTTCCCAACCCAGGTGAATGAATAAGTGTCGTGTTCAAGAGTGGTAGTAAGGTTTTTCTTGAGACAAAAGGATATCAAATAGGCTCATTCTTCTCATTTTTCCCCCACCATTTCTGGCAAGTACCTCTTTATTTTTTACAAGCTTGAGGAGGATAACATATGCTTGTTTGTAAGCTCATCCTTCGGATGAGTCCAACTTAGTTTTTGATGCGAACCCTAAGAAGGAGTGGTCCGTTCCTATTTGTAATAGAACAGGTCCTTTACTGTGAAATTTTAACGGTCCAGTATAGGAGAAACTCAGCGCTTTTCATATTTAGAGAGTCTGAAAAACTTAGAAGACTCCAGATTGAACTTTTTCGTAAAGTTGTGTCTCCTAAGCCCGAAAAAGTATAAAATAATACTTAGGAGAACCGCTTGATCTTGCGATCAAGGATATTTTCATAGTTAGTGTCTTGGACCTGAAAAGTAAAAAGCGATCAAGGACACGTCATTTTATTTCCAATATCGAGTTTGAAATGACAAAAACCCGGCAATCTTTTCCTGATTTTACGGTCAGAAAAGGGCTATAAGGGGACCGTCTTTTAATTCCGTTTTAACGAGTGTAAAAGAAACGATCTCGGCCAATATTTTCAGTTTTTAGGAGTCAGAAAAGGGGCTTAAAAGGATGACTCTGATGTTTTATTTGTTGAAAAATGACAAAGTTTCCCCTGAAAGTCCCTCTGTCCTGCACAAAAAAGCGGGGAACACATTACTCATACCTGTTTGAGATGGGTAAAAATGCATTAAAATGACCTTCCATGGTGAAAAATAAACAAATTTAACATTTATTTATCCAAAAAACCTATAAAAAGACCTTTACCATGTCATTTTTACCATTTTACTGTTGAGGTTGAAAAAAGGGCTTTTGGCAAGAAACTTCCCGTGGAGATTGCGGAAAATCAGACCGTCGGAATTGAGCGCCGTCACCTCCAGGTAATCCACAACATCCTCCTCTTCATTTCTATCCATTTAGAATTCATTTTTAAGTTTTAGTTTTAATTTTTGGAGGCATAGGGGTTTTGGGGCGCGCTCCTCGGGGTACGCAGGTGGCCCATGGGTAACCTGCGTACCCCGGCCTTTTTCTTTAAGGGAAAAAGGTTCAGGGTACGCAAACTACCTTCAGGCCAGGTGTGTACCCACGCTCTGTTCCTGAAGGCGGGGTGTGTACCCCGTGGAAAGCGCACTACCAAATCCATATCTTCCAAATACACCATTAAATTTTGATTATATGATCACTAAAACTCTTCTCATGGCTTGCAGGATACTCACCATGCTGGATTGGAGAGAACGAGAGCACGAAGATGTTGATTTGGCCGCGTTGGATCATCAACCTACC